>PVJH01003014.1:0-152574 GCA_004026705.1 Nesogale talazaci | reverse complement strand
GAGGAGGAACCCCGAGGGGGAGAAACCCAAAGCTTTTATAGTCTATTTTAGGCGTGGCTCTATGTGATAGGTGCAGAGGCTCTATAACGTCACCAGTTACTCTTGAGTATGCGCAGTGCTACTTGTTTATCACTTTTGACTAGGAGTTAGGGTGCGGCCAGGCGCCATCTTATGATGGCAAAGGCTGTTCTCACAGGGGGGCACTTTTATTGTGTCCTCTAGGGTTGCTGTGACTTGGAATTGATTTAACAACAGTGAGGTTGTTTTGTTGTTGATTTTTTCCTAAATGCACTCCAAAGGGATTAAGACATTAAGACATTGTATAAATTACAGACATTCTCTGCACCCATTCATTGATCCCAGAGACACTTTTGAACAAGTTTTCTTTGGAACAAATCCATGCACGTATGAATTGGGGTCCAATATAGTGTCAATATTTTGACATCTTTTGACTATCTAATTCATGGATTTATTATATTTATTAAATTCAGTTCATTGCTTAGAGTCTGCTTCCTGCATCATCAGAATGTAAATGATATGAGGGTGAGGATTTTTAATAGTTTTCTGTGTTAGGCCAGGTTGACTGGAGAAACAAACCCAGAGACACTCGTATATGTATAAGAGAGAGTTTTATATCAAAGAGTAATTGCTTATTAATTACATCCCTACCCAGTGCAGATCAAGACCATTACTCTGACAGCACATGTTTGATATTAGTCCATAAATTCCTATAAGCCTCACACAGCACACGCATTGATGCCAAATGCAGGAAGATCACAGGCCAGTGGGCAGAAAGTCAGGTGGATCCAGTGGTGGTGGAAACATCTTGAAGTCCCCCAGCTACTGGAGTGTCTCAACAGCAGGAACTGGAAGCAGAAAGAGAGTGTATCCCATATCCAGAAGGTCCCAGGATCCTCCCTAGAAAGGCATGCTCACAAGGAAACTTCATGAGAATGTGTGCTGTTCGACAGACTAGATTCCGTGCTGACACTATCGATTTGACAAGAGGTTATGTAACTACCACATTTTTCTCTCTGTCTGTCTTTTATTCATTAAAGAATATGTGTTAGCATCAAATTTAAAGCATTTGGTTTGATTTTGATTAGACAATATCTCTGGTTCTTAATACTATACCGCACATGTTAGTCACTGAAGTAATGTTATTCGGGGTATCTTTTGTGTAATTTCTGAACCTTTACTTTGTGCTTCATATGTATGTATTGTTTTAAATGTTTGTTTGCATCTTGACTTGCTCAGTATACCACGAAATTGTTCAAAATAAAACCTCTTTTCAATAGCATTTGATTTTGAATGTTTATTGAGAAAAAGAATAAATGAAATCTTGAATCATTGAATTCATTGGTTTATAAATATAAGGTCAGAATTAATTCACTGTGTCTTATGATTCCTTGAATAATAAATAATCAATTGCAAAATTACTCTGAAAAAACATTCCAAAAGACAATCTGTGTTTACCCCCATGAAATTCTAGATGGGATTATGGTGTTTTGAATTAAGAAGTTAATTTTGTTTCACAAATATTTTGGTTCATCTACTCTATACAAAGTCATTCCAAGGACATGGACAATGAAGGCAGGATGCAATGATCTCCACATCTAGTATGTCAGTTCTGACCCCACATGGGTGGTGAATCCAGGAAGGTTTTTATCTTTCTTGAATAATATTTCCTGGAACTGAATTAGATCCTGGGAAACTGGAACATATTTTAAATATGTCCCTGAGAATTTTAATCTGATAAATGAATACTGGCATTTTTCTCTTCTAAAATGTCAGCAGTATCACTTGAAACTGAGTTACTGTTTTAGTGAAAAAGCCCTTTACCCTCTCTTTGGCAGCTAACTTTTCTGAGAGAGAAGGTGTTAGAAAAATCTTGATGCTTATTATAATTGGAACCCTGTATGCTGTCTTCTGTTCTTACCAAGAAAAAGAGAGAAATAACCCAATGAGCCTGTTTTGTTTTCCTGGTAACAAAACAACATACTGATTACATTTGTAAAATATAAAAAAAATAAAAAGAAGAATAAGAACAACAACATAAAACCCCACTCAAATCTTGAATGTTCTTCTTTGGAATAATTATCTACATAATTCAAATGATAGTCACCTTGGTTGTCCTTGATTTTGAAAACTCATATAATTAACTGTGCATAGAAAGCCATAAGGTAGAATTAATAGTCATTTAATGTTTTGCTAATTGATCTTACCACAATTTTTTTCACTGATCAAAGGAATAATACTTAAGGGGGGGAAGGGATGATTCCCTGAATTCATCTACTGAAGTACTAGAAATTGCATTCTGCTGAATATTTATTTTGACTAGAAGAGGGACCAGTGGACATGCCTATATAATCTATATAATGCATGCCTAACAGTGGCCATCAACCTAGACAGAGATCAGAAAATTGTGATCTGCTGCCCATTTTGAAAGTAAAGTTTTATTTGAACATACTAACTCTCATTTGTTTGTGTATTCTTTAAAGCCACTTTTACACTGCAACCTGAGACGGAGATTTGAAACAACACCCTATGGCCCTCAAATCCTAAAAAACTCTCTAAGCAAACTGTCCCAACTGTATTGTTTGATTATTTGAAGTTGTTCTATGAAGTTTCCTAAAACCTTCTTATTCTCATTTCGTTCTCCTGAAATTCTGCATGTTTAAGGTTTACATGAGTAGATATTTTAAATACGTATTTTTTGGTCTCACCCATATGTTCTCATTCTGTTTGTTGAGGGTAAGGCTTGCGCATTTACCTTCTTAAAAAATAGCCAAGAAATGCTAATATTTTTGTTTTAGAATCAATACTTTGGGTAGCATTATGCTATATTCATTATATGGATTAAATGGCTATTTGGTGTATGCTCAATAAAGAAACTCTATGTTTTTTATTATATTAAAATGTCTTGAGGATTGGAATATTTAAGATAAATATTATAAAGATATAAACCTGGTTATAATGTATTGTGCCTAGTATGAGCAAAATTTAATGCTTTATTTGTGTATTACATAGAATAATAAAAAATATTTACTTTTCACAATATCCGAGTACAGTACACTGTTTGACTTATATATATATATATGTTATATAAGTAACATTATACACTTGACCTTCTGGAGTTGAGATTTTCCTAGTATTCAACCTCAGAAATTGGAGAAAAATGGATTCAAACAAGGTCTTATTGCCCCAATTCTCTATTAAAGTAAAAAGTAGCTTCCTCAGAACTCTGCTAACTGTGGCTAAGGAGGATAGTTATGCCTTGAAACTAATGCAGTGATCTAAAAAGTGAATATTTCATACAAATAGCAGATCATTTCAGTCTATTTTTCCTAAACCAAATAACCAATTTGTTCTTCCTTATGAAACATACTGACTTAGGGCTGAGCCCTGGTGGCCTAGTTGTTGAGCGCGGGACTGCGGCCCGCAGGCTTGGTGGTTCAAATTCAGCGGTGGCTCTCAGGAAGAGCAATGGGTAGCTTCCACAACCACCAGAGACAGTTATGTCACAAACAAACAAATATATATATACTGACTTCTTTTAGAAGGAAGTAAATAGTATAGAAAAGACCAATAAAATTATCCAAATTAGTTTGAATTATATAGTAGAAATGTTTCAATTACACTCTTAATGTCAAATTGACATTACAATTTAATGCAATACAATTAATTTGCCTTTCTTTACAAATTTATTGATAAATTTTCTTTTATTGCCTTTTGTTCAATGTGAACAACACAATAGAGGAGCATAAAGACACAAACATATACATGTACACACAGGCATTTATTAAGCAACAATGCTTTCAAACACCATATGTCATATTATTCACAACTGAAAGTGACACTGTAAGACTGATTTAATATTCTTCTCATTTTACAGATGAGGGAATTGATGGGCCATATGTAGGACTTACATTTTATTCAAGACCATGCAATGAGAAAATATCAGTCTCAGGAATTGAGTCTAAAAGACTATTCTTTTGCCCATACCACATATGATCTTCAGTGGTTTCAACATGTTGAAGGAACAGTGAAAATAATAAAAATGTCAGAAGACTATGAAATATTACAAATTTTTATTTTTAGTCCACAGTTGTTGACGTAATCCCTCCAGGATATAAAAAGTTGTGCATTATGCCATCCAAACTAAAGCCTCTCTTCGTTTGGTTTTGTTGCTTTTGAAATAATCAATGCATTTTCTATTTTTTGGGGGGGCATCACTGCCTTCTGGTGCGAGTAGGAGGTCCAGTCTTGGTTCTGGAGAGCTGCTGCTGGATTTGAACCATCAAGTCAGTGGGCTGGAGTCCCGCAGTCAACCACTACACCACCAGGGCTCAGCCCAATAAATGCATTTTCAAGGATTTTAGGACTGATACAGAAATTTTCTAATGAAGTTCCCATTTTTGTTATCAAACTCCTGTTCTGACTTTTGTGATATGTATTTGTTGGAGTTGTCCATATTTATTGAATGATGCATCTTAGCTAAATAAAGTATTGTTTTATCAGCTAGTTGGACAATAATGGAAACAACTTAGAAGATATCAACAATATGCCTAGAAACATTTTACAAGTTAATAATTGTACACAATAATAGAAAATGTCCCTGTAGAATGATGTCATACTTGGTAAAATTTGGGTAGCATTATGCTATAGAATTACCCTCAATTAGGCATATTTATTTAGTGGCTATAACAATAGACTTTAACACAACAACAACTGCAAGGATGATTCATGAACATTCTTTTGATTTCTTTTCTATTGCACATGGGGTTCTAGGAGTTGGAATAAGCTTAATGGCATCTAGCATCCACGAAAGATAAAGGCTTACAGGTCCCGAGGATTCATATATTATTAAATTACACGATTGCTTGCATTTTGCATACTGTTGCTCTCTAATAATATGTATAGATAAAATTAGCTATGGATATTAAGTGGCAGGATTAATCCAAACTGGATAGGTAAAGTTTTTAGAATATGTAGTCTGTACTAAGTACTGTTATTAAAATTGTATAAGACATCTGTTTGCAAATCCTTTACAGGCAGTAATGAACTATTTACCTGAAATTATAATTGGTATTTTCTTACCACATTTTAAATAATCAATGCCAACAAGCTAAATTAAATTACATCGAGATGTGTGTCTGTGAGTGTATGTGAGTGATCAAGTTAAGGACATGAAAAATTCCTTATGAAATTAATATAATTAAATATTCTCATATTTTTAATAATTGTGATTTTATGTTTTTCTCTCCCAGTGTGGAATGGGGTGCTGGAGCCTGCGAGGAGCAAGCTGGGACCAAACTTCTCTAAATCCACATTTCTTTTCCTCCAATTCTTTTGTTTTGTTTTGTTTTGTTTTGGGGGCATCACTGTGCTCTGGTGGTAGGAGTAGGAGGTCCAGCCTTGCTGCTGGATTTGAACCTCCAATCCAGTGGGCCGCAGTCCCACGCAACAACCACTATGCCACCAGGGCTCGGTCTTTTTGTTTTCTTTTTTTTTTCCCCTCCGATTCTTATGTCACCAAGGAGAGAGAACCACAGACACACCTTTGTAGGAGGACTACAATAATTTTGATTTTCATATAATTAAATTAAAATTATCTCATCTTGATCAATAAGAACTGCAAATTTATACGGAATTTCTTTCTGGCACTCAGAGACATATTTTATATCCACATCTTCTTTCATTTATGCATTGGACTGCTAAAAGCAAGGTCAGGGTTTCACATCCTGTAGGCAATCAATAGGATAAAGCTGAGGCTGTCGCTCCTACAGGCTCAGAAACATTATCTAAGGTCACTACAAATTGAATCCATGGCAGTGGGCTTAACTTGTTCATTAGCTTATTTATCTCTGGTGTGTCATTCAGTAGGTGCAAATTATAGGGACCTAACAGAAAACATAGGTGTTTCTGTCAAGCCTTTTTGTTTAATTCCATTGTTGTAACCTTTTCTTTTTTTTTTTTTTTTTTTGCTTACTCTCTTCTTTAGAAAGTATAATGTCCTTTCCAAGGACTCATGGATCCTTATAATATGTCTGAAGTACAAGAGATGAAATTTCACCTTCATCAATTCTCAATAGCATTCTGCCTGTACTTGTATAAAGAATTTTTTTTTCATTTTTATTCTCTGGCAATCCATGATACTTTCAATATACCTCACCAAAACCATAATCCTAGCAAATCAATTTTTATGCTCCACTTTTAAAAAATGTCTTGTCTGGCTTTCACATGCATATGAGCCCATGGAAAATACCTTGACATGGATCAGGTTCACCTTAGTCCTCAAAGTGATATTTTTGTCTTTAACACTAATAAATACTTCTGCAGTATTTTTTATCAGATAAATACACCGCCCAATGTTGTCTATTGGTCTAGTTGTGCAGATATTTTTGTTTTCTTTACATTGAGTTGTAGTGCATATTGAAGGATGCAGTTTTGATCTTCATCAGCAAGTGCCTGAAGTCCACAATGCCATCAGCAACCAGTATCCCATCTGCATATCAGAGGTGGTTAATGAGCACAGTTTCAAACCAGGATGCCATGTTACTCTTCATATTGTCTAGGTTTTGTGGATTATTTTCACACCATAAAAATTAAGTATGGTCAAAGGATAGATACCTTTCTTGCTTTAAACCAAATAACATGCCCTTGTTCTAGCCCTTGCTTTAACCCTTGTTCTATCATCTAGTCTATATGTGATCATGTTGGGAAGGTCAGCATCATGCCAATTTAATAGAACAAATCATATCATTGCGTGCCCACCTTCCTGATATGATCACTGAAGATAAATGTGTGCGTAAGCAAATGTGGTGAAGAAAACCGATGGTGTCCTGCTATCAAAAGACATAGCATCTGGGGTCTTAAACGTTTGCAAGTAAACTAGCGACCATCTAGCTCAAAAGCAATAAAGCCCACATGGAAGAATCACACCAGTCTGTGTGACCACGTGATGTTGAAGGGGTCAGGTGCCAGGCATCAAAGAACTAAAAGTTATATAATTATAAATGAGGGGGAGTACAGAATGGGGACCCAAAATCCATCTGCAGATGAAGCAACATCTCCTCACAGAAGGTTCACAGGGAGGACAATAGCCAGTCAGGCTGCAGTGATGAATGATGAATTGTGCAACTTTCCTCTAGTTTTTTTTTTTTTTTTTTTTGGTTTTTGGGCATCACTGCTCTCCGGTGGTGGGAGTAGGAGGCTCAGCCCCACTGCTGGAATTGAACCTCCGTCCCAGTGGGCCGCAGTCCCACGCACAACCACTGTGCCACCGGGGCTCAGCCCTTTCCTCTAGTTCTTATATGCTTCCTCCCCATGACTACCATGATCCCAATTCTACCTTACAAATCTGACTAGACAAGCAGATGTACGCTGGTTCAGATAGGAATAGGAAATATGGGGAATCCAGGACAGATGATCAATACAGGACCAGTGCTGAGAGTGGCGATACCAGGAGGGTAGAAGGAAGGAGTAAAAAGAGGGAATTGATTACAAGGATCTACATATAACGTCCTCCTTATGGTATGGACAACAGGAGAGTGGGTGAAGGGAGACAGAAGATAGTGTATGATATGAAAAAATAATAATAATTGATAAATTATCAAGGGTTCATGAGGGAGCAGGGAGCTGAGAGGGAAGGGAAAGTGAGGAGCTAATATCAGGGGCTTAAGTAGAAAGAAAATGTTTTGAGAATGATGATGGCAACAAATGTACAAATATGCTTTGCATACAATTAATGCATATGTGGATTGTGATAAAGGTTATATGACCCATAATAAAATGATTAAACAAACAAACAAACAAGCAAACAAAACAGGAATTTATATTCCTAATCCCATGTTCTCTTCTGAATCCAGTTTTTATTTCTGGCATCTCTCTGAAGTTGTCATTCTTTAGCCATTTCTGAATTTTGTCTTCTGCAAAGTTTAACTTGCATATGATGTTAATAATCATTCTTCCATCATTTACCTTTAGAATGGTTGTGTGTATATAGATAAATAGATAGATAGATAGATAGATAGATAGATAGATGAGTCTTCTAATCACTGAACCTTTGTTTTGTTTGACATTCATTCATTGCAAGAAGTGCCATATGTTGAAGACCAATGCTTCTTGAAATGAATGAATGAATGACAAGCAATTTTTGTTGGTACAGTGATGGAAGTATTCCTTCTCTTTCCTTTTAATCACCAATATTTTCACCACCAATACTTCCTACAAATAATCTTTATTCTAATGTAAGGTTGGAATTTTCCTATTTTTATTTCAGCTTCATAAATGATGAGTATATTCTTCTTTTCTTGACTTTAGAACTCCAGGTCTATATACATTTTATTCTAATGCTATATTATAACTTTATTATATTTTATTGTAATAATTGACTTTCATCTGGAGTTGAGCTTTGAAATATTATTTTCAATGTCTTTTACTTTATATCTTACATTTGATTACCTACTCTATATTCAAAATAAGTTTCAGAGTCAATTCTGACATTAACTTGGTTTTTCTTTTAAATGAATTGCTACTTTCTTTAGTGTTCTTGATATCATTCTATAATACACCATGTTTTCAGATGTAAATAATGTTCAGTGGATTGATTCCTTTTTGTTATGATCCCTACATTCAGGTGGGATACACTAAAAAAAGTACATTTTGACTCTGCTGAACTTATTTGTCTTCATTTTCAATTTCAAAGTAAAATTCACCAATTAGTGGTCTGTTTTACTGTTGGCTCCTGGAATGGATTTGGCTGATAGTAAGCTTTTTCATTGTCTCTGTCTATGGAGAAGTCAATTGATCTATGTGAATGTCATTTGGTGTTGTCCATGTGCATAGTTATTGATCATATTTGTAAAAAACTAAAAATGTGTTTTCCATGAAGTTATTTGCATTTCAATATTTGATCATTTAATCTCTAATCTCTTTTTGATCCCACAATCACCCTCTAACAACAAAAAAGCTCACTGCCATTGAATCACTTTTGACACATAACCAGCCTATCGGGCAGATTAGAGCTTCCCCTGTGAGCTTACCAGAAGAGAAAGCCTCATCTGCCTCCTATGGAGAGGCTGGTGGTTTTAAAAGGATGATCTCATGGTTAGCGGAACCATATGTAATCAATTAGACCACCAAGCTTCCTCTTCTCTTCTATCACTGAGACCATATTTTCCAAATAACTAGCTCGCTCTTTGTTTCCATTTTGCATGCCATTTAGCAGTAATTATCAGTATATCTTGAGTAGATGTTTGATCAATTTTAGACTTCAGAAATTAACAGAATGCTTCATTTTTATTGGTATATAAAATTGATTAATAATTGCATTAACTGGACTTCTGTGTAGGCATTCTATTGCAGACAGAATTATGCTTCAAGACAGATCATGAAATATTCTATTGGTGATGAATGTGATGCCATTCTTTTGGAATTTGTCTTTCCTGCTATAGTAAACCATGATCATTCGAGGCAGAATGGTCAATGTGTTAGATGGGGTTCTCTAGAGAAGCAAAACCAGGACACTAGTAATTCTCTTTATATATTTATGTAGATAGAAGAATAGAAGGATATATATTTCTTATATATATATATATATATATATAAGAAATAAACAGTTAACTAATCTATAAAGCAGTACAAATAGCTTGGTGCAACTCACTTGCATAAGATAGCTAGTACACTGCCAGTCCTTGGAGTCTTGAGGATCATCAAGTAGTCCTCTGTAGAGAAATTTAGGCTATCTGGTCACAAGCAGCAAATAGCAAAGCAGGTCACCAACAGTCAGTCAGATGACTGTCCAACAGTCCTCAGCTCAAGAGATGTATATTCCAGGAGCGTGGTGAAGCAGGGCTTGAAGGACTCTCAACTCACAGCAACACAGTCCACTGATTAGGTGTCCCATGGGTAGTGTTGTTTGGAGATCAAGGCACAGGACCAACAAAGCAGCCAACTGGTCTGAAGATCCAAGAGCAAGAGGGCAAGGGCAGGACTCACAGAGCATTTCTATCTCTGCCCTTCAAATGTTCTTATGTGTGTACATTGGCCATGTTGTCACAACCGACCTACCTATCTTCTTTGCCTATGTTGGCACAACAAGTTTACCTATGACAGTCAACATCAATTCATCAGTTCACTAAAGACTAGAGTATTGTTTTCCATTTCATTTATGCCTCCCATTTTATTTTTTGACAGCTTCAAATATCTCTAGATTCATACATTGTAAATTCCATAATATAATTATTAATAAATATTTGCAGCTATTACTAATCATTTGAGTCATGCTCCATCCATGACAATTTTAATAGTCTTCTCCAGCTGCATTAGTCAAATGCATAAGTCCTTAAGTATTTCTTATTCAATATCCAACTCTCACATCCATATGAGACTAATAAATAGACCATGTTATATGTCAGATTCACCATTGTTCTCAAAGTAAAATCCCTAGTTTTCAGATTTTAAAGAAGTCATGTCCAGCAGATTTACTTAAAGAAGTGCATCATTTGATCTCCTGATTGCTGCTTCCATGAGCATTGACTATAGCTTCAAGTGAGATGAAAGTCTTGACAATTTTGATTTCTCATCGGGTTATCTACTGGTCAAGTTGTGAAGACTTTTGTTTTCATTACATTGAGTTATAATCAATTCTGAAGATTGCAATCCTTAATGGTCATCATCAAGTGCTTCAAGTTCTTTTCACTTTCAACAAAAATTGTAGTGCCACCTCTCTATACAAGTTGCTAATAAGCCTTGCTTGGATCCTAAAGTTCCATCTTCTTCCTGTACTGTGGCTTCTCTGATTATTGGGTAAGCATATACAAATGTCTAGATTTCAAAATATGTAGTATTTCCTTCATTCTGTTCACATAACTTCCTCTTGATTCATGTGCAGGTTCGACATAAACAAAATGAAAGGTTCTGGAATTACCATCCTTCTCAAGACTATATGTGCTTTCTTCTGGTCCACAGAGATGAACAGTTTTGAATACTATTCCAAATTCAAACCCTGCTAAAGATGTTTCTGGTTGTCTGCTTTTAGCTAAGATCTATACTAAATGAACAATGACACTCTTTGTTTCATCTCCTCTCCTAAATCCAACCTGAATTTCTAGCAACTCACTGCAATGTACTGCTGCAATCCTTGTTGAAAGATCTTCAGCAAAATTTTACTGGCACATAATATCAATGATATTGTCTATAGTTTGCGCATTATGTTGAGTCACCCTTCTTTAGAGTGGATACAAACTTCTATCTCTTCCAGTTAGGGGATGCAATAGCACTCTTGTATTTCCTGTCATAGGTGGGTAAGTGCAACTGGTGCTTCATCAGATTGATGAACAATTTCACTTGGTGTCCCATAAATCCTGGAGCCTTGCTTTTGGCTAATGCTTTAAGTAGAGCTTAGACTTATTCCCTTAGTGTTCCTGTTTTGGATTCATATGTGGCCACTTGAAATGACTGAGTATGTCTAACTCATTTTGATACAGTGACTATCTGTTCTTTTCATTGTCTTTGGACGCTCCTTGCATAGTTCAATATGTTGCCCATTGAATCATTCAATATTGCAACACGAGGCTTGACATTTTTTCAGTTCTTTTAACTTAAGATCTGCTGAGTGTATTTTTCTTTGACTTGCTAAATCTAAATCTTTGTACATTACAATGAAATATTTTATTGTCTGTTCTCAAGCTTCCCTTTGAAGTTACTATGTAGCTCCCTTGTTTCATGAATTCTTCTGTTTTCCTTTATTAATCTATGATAAAGAGCAAGTTTCAGAGTCTCGTTAGACATCTTTTTTTATTTTTTATATCTTTTTTCTCTTATTCATTATAAAATAACAAAGTATTGTTATTTGGGAGCTTATAAAATAATATAAATCATGGCTGAGCCCCAGTGACATAGTGGTTGTGGGCAGGACTGTGGCCCCCTGGGATGGAGGTTCAATTCCAGTAGTGGCTCCACAGAAGCAAATGCTGAGCCTCTAATCCCACCACCAGAGGGCAGTGAGGCCCCCCAAAATAAAATAAATAGAATAAAATAATATAAATCAGTTTCATCATCTGTTGAATCATAATATAGATATGCTATATTATGTTAATGTTATAAATTTTGAAATAAAATTAAATATATTGTGAATGCAAAATAAACTAAATAGCTAACTTGGAAATATGATATAAATATTCTTAAACAGATATCAGGGATTAGATAAGACAAAGTGGGAACTTTGAAATACATAGCCCTGAGCAGACGAGGAACTCCCTCTATTTATATTAAGGATTATGATGTCTATTATAAAAAATTATGTGCTCTAAAGGGCTATTGAAAATTCAGTTAGTCGTCAATAAGATATCCTTTACCAGTAGGAGAAGAACATTTGTCTAGTGTGAGAAAATGATAATTGTGAGTTGTGCACTATTTAGTTCTGGGATAATTAAATAGCTAGGAAGTATGGTCTCATGATTTCACATGAAATAGTAATGGGTATAATATACAGGAATTTACCCCACATCCACACTTTGTCTATTCAGAAATACATTCTAAGTACTGAAGAAGGCATTACTTTACAAGTGTTAGCCTTTCCCAGGGAAGTAGACCCTATGGACTAATAAAGCATTGTTAGCACTTGAAAATGCAGAAGAGACATGAAGTGGTTTATTCTTCCTAGAAAATAAAGTGTTTTAATACCTTTCAGAATTTTTAAGAGGCAGTTTGATTAGACAGTCACTATAGCAGAAGGAGTATCTGATACTCTGGCTTTGAATTTTGGTTTATACATGACTGTAGATATACATTTGTGATCCTTATATTTACTAAGAACCAGTTTCATGCAATAAAATAATATATATCAGCTCAAAGTCAAAGAAAGCCAGAAGAATGTCCCTTTGAGTATTTTCTTTCATTGAGTTATCATTAGGACAGCCATTAATTTGAGTTATGTATTATTTGTTCTGCGTAGTTTGGTGACTTTATTATTTTGTTGATGAGTGTACTTGATTGTCTCTTATCATTTCCATTGTAGTCAGTAGCTTGCACTAAAGATCAATTCTTACGGACCTATTGGAGAAGCAGCTGACAGAGGGCTGGAGGGGAGCAATGATATTCCTAAGCAATTTCTCTCCATTGTTTCTATTAGAAAAAAATTTTGAATTTCAAAACATAACAATGAGTATCAAACAATATGTTTATTTTAACTTCAAATTGAGGCTATTGGCACCTCTCTCCTTGTGTTTCTCTTAAACATAAAGTTTCTATGTAACGTTCTCCCTCTCAATTTACAGGTGAGTGGTTGCAGAATCCATCTACATGATCATCTTGAAAAATGATACAAAGGAAGCAAACTTTGTTATCTGTCTCATTTCCCTAGATGCGACATGGTTTTTCATCAGAATTGGAGCAGAATTTACATTATTGTATGTCAACTTGAAACATTTCCCTTTACTCTTTTTCACTTATTTAAAAAATTTAAAAATAATTTCAAGGAGATTTAAAATCCTATTGTAGTAATTTTTATTTCCTAGAGGTCATTTTTAACTGTTTTAAATGGTCCTCAAAAAACCCCAAAACTTTACTGGTGACTGAAAAATCACACCTTTCAACCTTCCTGCTCACGTGATAGGGTTTGTGACTCCAGATGACAATGCTGGAAACCCTGGGGAACAGTCCTCTTCATAATGATCCCACTAGGTCAGAATCTGCTTGATAGCAATAGTTTTGATTTTTGTGTTTTTAATTCTCTTCTGTGCTGATCATCTTTATTTATTGCATCTCTATGGAAACAATAAATATCGACCTTTGTCTATGCCAAAATAAAAATAAAATCCATTGCTGTTGATGCACAGGACACATGAGAACTACCCAGAAGATTTACAAAGCCATAACTCTTTACGGAATCAGGCTCCCACATCTTTCTACCTTGAACTGCCAACTTCCTGGTTAGCAGCTCCACACTGTAGCCTCCACGCCGGCAGGTTCCTCCTGGGTAGCACAAAACCTAGAGTTCATTTCTTCTGATTGACATGTGAGCAAGAAACACTGCAACAATGCTTTCCAGATTTCCATCAGTTTTCCTAATCTTAGAGGGTATTTCTCCTAACCTACAAAAGATCATGTAGGGCCCTCTTTTCTCTGAGTGTGCAGCAGTGCCTCATCCAATAACAGAATTAGCTGGCTTGCAGGCACTCTCTCCCATTTATACGTTTTTACTTGTCATTGATATAGGGAAAATAGCCATATATCCAGAATAATTTAATGCTGCACATGTTCAGTTTAATCTTCTAGAGAACTTTTCACCCCTTGGCAAAAATCCATCTGTGTCATTATGTTCTCTCAAACCATAATTGGCTGCACTTTATTTCATTTCTCCTGGAAAGTCTTTGTCCTTACCTTCCCCACTCACACCTTGTCAGCATAGCCCTTAAAATCCACCAAAAGTTACACGCATGTGGTCACTTTCAGTAATTCATGATGGTGAGTTGTATCTCCTATGAAGATATCATTCACTGCTCATGTGCAGTATTGTCATGATATGATGGAGAGTCCTCTGTCAGGAAGATACATAAAGAGGATTTACAATAAATGACAAGGGATTCTATTTCTTCTCCTGCATATGACCTTATAGGATTGATTAGAACTGCTCCATAGGCTGCACATGTACATAAAAGTAGGTTGCCACATCTTTCTCCAACAGAATGATGTCATTGTTGTTAATACCATAGATTTGATTCTGACCTCTAATGACCTCCTTTGCAACAGAACAAAACACTGCTTAGTCCTGCATCATCCTTCCAATTGTGCCTACATTGAGCTCATTGTTGCAGCCACTGTGCAAGCCTCTTTGAAGTTCTTACTCTTTTTCATTGCTCCTCTACCTTTCCAAACTTGATGTCTTTTTCCAGGGACTGGTCTCTCCTGAAAACACCTCCAAAGTATGTAAGATGAAGTTTCACCATCCTTGCTTCTAAGGAGCACTGTGGCTGTTCTTCTAAGAATTGCCTTATTGGTGGTCCATAGTACTTTCAAGATTCTTCTCCAATACCACAATTCAAATACATCAGTTCTTCTTTAGTCTTCTTTATTCAATGTGCAATTTTAACATGTTTTTGAGGCAATTGAAAATACCTAGTATTTTTAAGTGTTTGTTCAGACTAGTTTATTGCAATGTGTTATGTCATTGGGGGTAGATCTCTTGATCTTTTTTCCTCCATTCCTCTCCCATTGATGTTAACCATCCAAGTTTCTGTCTTTTGGTATGAAAACCTTGATTTTTTAGGACTACAATTTTATTTTTGATGTTTTTATTTAATAAACGTTTGCATAATTTGTAACAATATATATTTTCTTTAAAAATCATTTTATTGGGGGGGTCATACAACTATTGTCATGATTGATACATCTATTATATGTAGACTGCATTTGTAGATTTGTTGCCAGCATCATTCTCAAACCTTCATCCTTTTACTTAGGTACTTGGTATCAGCTCCCTCCCTCCCCACTCCCCCTCCATCATGAACTTTTAATAATTTAAAAATTATCATTATTTTGTCATGTCATACACTGTCCAATGGCTCCCTTCATCTACTTCCCTGTTGTCCATATCCCAGGGAAGGCGTTATATGTAGATTTCAGTAATTGGTTCCCCCTTTCTACTCTACTTTCACTCCACCATTCCAGTATTGTCACACTCAGCACTGGTCCTGAAGGGATCATCTGTCCTGAATACCATGCTGCCAGCTCCTATCTGTACCAGTGTACATCCTCTGGTCTAGCCAGATATGTAAGGCAGAATTAGGATCATGATAGTGAGGGGGAAGAAGCATTTAAGAACTAGAGGAAAGCTGCATACTTCATTGTTGCTACACTGTTCCTTGACTGGCTCATCTCTACTGATGGGCCCCCACTTTGTACTCTCCCTCATTTATAATAATATCATATTTAGTTCTTTGATGCCTGTTACCTGACCCCTTCGACACCTTGTGGTGACATAGGTTGGTGTGCTTCTTCATGTGGGTTTTGTTGCTTTTGTTCTAGACGACCATTTGTATACCTTCAAACCTGTAAGACCCCAGATGCTGTTTCTTATGATACCCGGGCACCATCAGCTTACGTCACCACATTTGCTTATGCACACATTTGCCATCAGCGATCATATCAGGAAGATAGGCACGCAAAGTTATGAATTTTAGTTCTTTGATGCCAGATAATGAATCCCTTCGGCACACTTCTTCCGTATAGACTTTTTAGCATCTAAGCTAGATGGCCGCTTGTTTCCTTTCAAGTCTTTAAGACCCCAGATGCTATATCTTTTGAAAGATGGGCACCATCAGCTTTCTTCACTACTTTTGCTTATGCACACATTTGTCTTCGGTGATTGTATCAGGAAGGTGAGCATCATGGAATGCCAATTTATTAGAACAAAGTATTCTTGCATTGAGGAAGTACGTGACTGGAGGTCCAATGCCCATATGCTGTCCTAATACCAAACCTATATGTATAAGCACATAGATCTATTTCCCCGTCATCATATATAAATATACTTGCCTATGTTTGTGCCTGTATTTAGACCTCTATAAATGCCTTTTACCCCCAGTTCATTCCTCTATTTCCTTTTACTTCCTCTTGTCTCATTTTCATGATCAGCCTTCATTTGCATTTCAGTAATTTCTATTACATTACTCTTGATAGATTCCTATCAAGCCTCTCACATCCACCTTGTCACTGATTTTGAATAAGTTATTGTTCTATTATCTCTGGTTTGGTCAACACTACCTCCTGTCCCCCACCTCCTCATCTTCCATGTCCCCTCAGAACCTTCAACCCTGTTGTTTCCTCAGTGGTCTTGTACAATATTTCACCTTTTGTGTTTGATTAAATTCACTAAGCATTGTTCTTCAAATCTAACCATATCTGGAGATGCTTCAGAGTTTCACCATTATTCTTCATCAATGTTTAATATTCCTTTCTGTAGATGTACCAGAGTCTATCCATTATTCCACTGGTGGACATTTAGGTCATTTTCATCTTCTTGTTTTTTTTAATAATGCAGCAATGAGCATGTGTGTGCCACATCTGATGGGTGTGTTTAGGTTGTGTTCTCCAGAAAAACAAAACCAGGGCACTTGTATATGTATTTAGATCGAAAGAGATTTACATCAAGCAATGACTCACACAGTTGCAGAAGTCAGCAAGTGCAGCTCAGTTCATGCCTGCATGTTATATGTAACCTGATGATTTTTTTTTGACTTGTATAGCTTCAGAAACTGAGGATCTGGAAGCAGCCTGAAAAGGGCAGAAGTGCCACAAGCTGGTGGATGTGGAGGTAAATGTATCCAAATTCAGCTGAATGAATACAAGGTCGACATTCTACTGATGATTTCTGGGATTGGCAGGTGACACAACAGGAGGTCAATCAACCAAATACAGGACTCAGATCCAGTGGAAGGCAAAGGGGTAAAAGAGAGATAGGTCATGCTCTGGGTGTCTTTTTTATAAAAGGATCTAACCTTTAAGATGTCATCAGGCTGTGTGTTAGTCCAGATAGACTAGAGAAACAAATTGATAAGCAAGCATATGGATATAAGGGTACGGTTTATATACAAGAGGAATAGGACATTAAGAAAGCATCCCAACCCAGTCCAGTTCAAAGTCATAAGTCCTATATTAGCCCATATGCCTGCGAACAGTCCATAAAGTCTCCTTCCAACTCACAAAGTCACAGGTCAGTGGGTGCAGAGTCCTGGCATCAGCAGGGGTCTCCCCATGACTCCTCGCCTCCAGGACTCAGGGTCCATCAATAGCATCCAGGAGTGGTAGAAGCAACTCAGCACAGGCAGGTGTCTCCACCAGCCAGCCAGCTTCTCCAGCTTCAGAGGTCTGGTTTCATGAGGGTAAAGCCATGTGGCTTCTCTTCCTGCTCCTGGGATGCTGCCATCTTGTCTTGTCCATAGTTTGTTATCTCTGAGACGACAATTGGGAAGATAGCTTCTCATCTCCATGAGGGAAATATCACGAGATTTCCCAAAAGTCTCAGGAGAAAGTCATGCCCACACGGAGGCCTCATTGGATACTCAATGACTATCTCCAGATTAACAGGCTAGACTCCACCCCTACATCTCAATCATGAAATTAACATAAGCACATGACCACCACAGGCTGAAACCTGATCAATACTTTGGATTCCCTATTTTCAACCAGGAAAATCTAGTTGACATACACTCTAGCCACCACACTGGTGGTCATCTAGTATTTTTATTGCACTTATCTGAGGGAATCTCATCTGAGGGAATCCCACTTTCCAGAGTAGTAGTAGGTTTCAATCTCTATGGAAGCCTTCAAGCATTTGTCATGTTCTGCTTTTTTGAAGTTTTCTCTCAAGCTGGCATGAATCTCAATACTGGCAAGAATTTTCATTAAATTCCTTTTAGTAGACTGTTATATTAGTACTAAAAATCTTGCTACTGGATGCTTTCCTTATTTTGGGGTAAAATAATTTCTATGTAGCTTCAGTGGATAGGCTAAAAATAATGTTGGGTCTGGATATTTTGTTTGACCAGAAGTCAAACAAGCAACGAAAGAGGAAGAGGTCATGTCAAAAGGACAGGTTTAACTTGGACTCAATATTGTTGACTAAGTGTGCCCCTGTTTATTATAAAGAAAAGTGCTGTCCTGTCAAAGCAATCCCACAAGACAGAGCAAACAACCCTTTGGGGGTTTTGAAGCTATAAAGGGTACTACTTTGGAGAAATAATCTGTCTTAATTTTTCCTTGCAGACCAGCTTTTGGGTTCAAACCATTCATTTTTCAGTTCTCATCCTGATGCTTGACCAACTATGGCAATGGTGCTCCTAAAATGAAGCTTGTTCCAAGGCATGGCGAGTCACATACAGCAGAGCAATGTGCTGCCTGGTCCTGCTGCCCCTCACGCTTTCCTGCTTGAGCCCATTGGTGCCGGCAATGGGACACCTCTGCTCCTTCAGGCTCTTTTTAGTTTTCACTAATCCACTATTTCACCAAACAGTCTCCTTTCCCAGGAACGTGTCTCTTGATAACATGTCTGAAATATGAGGAGCAAAGTGTCCTTGCTTTAAGTGACATTCTGACCCAACTTCCTTCAAAACAGATGCTCTGTTGTTGAAAGAGGAGGCACTGTACTCCCATAAAGATCTATGACCTTGGAAACTACGGGTCAGCTCTACAGAGCTCTAGATTTTACTAAGTGTTAGGAAATTGTGCCTGGACGACCGTGAGTTGGTTTGTTGCTGCCTTCATTGTATTTCAGCTGTACACCAGTTCGTAAGGTGACTTCTTTGCCTTTTTAACTCATCAAATCCATCTTTGAAGCAGTTTTGTCCAAAACAGTACATCTTGATTTCTGGACTGGTGCGCAACCAGATATTCATAGTTTATGCATAATTTCAGTATAAGTACAAATAAATGTTCTTCATTTTTTGCGATGATTTCTGTAATATAGTTTACTCTATGCTAAATTCATTCCCTTGTGATATAAAATCTGTCTGCACTATCTTGGTGATATTTTTCCTATTTTGACCCCTACAACCATTTTATCCACTCCTACAAGATCATCACTTGACATTTTTTTGTTTTGCCCCTATTATAGCTTTAGATGTTGGTTCTTACTTAGGTTTTCAGCTAAATGCAAGAGATGCTGTCAATAAAATGCACGTGTTGCATTTATTTTGTTTTCAAAACTCACTAGAATCAAGTCAACTCAAAACGACAGCTGCTACCTCAGTTTGGTAGAAAGATGGTGCTTTCTACTGCAGAGATGAGTTACTGTCTTGAAAATCCATAGAAGCAGTTATCCCCTATCTTGTAGGGACACTATGCAATTGCTTTTTGTAACACGTATAAATTCATACCCCAAACTATGCATATAAATTTATTTAGAACTCACTTTTCTATTGTCCAAGCTTGAATTGTGTCCCTTGAAAAATATGCTAATGTTTAATGTCCCAGAATCTGAAAATGTGACCTTGTTTGGAAATAGTCTTTGGAGATGCTCTCAGTTAAGTTACCGCAGGACTTATGTGAATGGCATTTCAGTATGAATGATGTTCTTATAAAGAGAAAAGAGGCACACACCTGTGAGGACAAATGCAAGAGTGGTGTGTCTGTATGCAAATGAATCCTAAAGAGTGTCCCGACCATCAGAAAGTAGGAAAAGGGAAAACGATCTTCTCCTAAGCACCCCTGAAAGTGCATGACATCGATGGCACCTTGCTTTTGAACTTCTGACTTTCAAAATGTGAGACAATGCCTTTCTATGGATTTAATCCACATAGACTCATTCACTTTACTACAACAGCCCTGAGAATCTTCTGTGTGTACAGCTGACATGTTCCACTTTTCTGGTATATAAATTTCTTAATCCATTAGCTAGTGTGAGAGAAGACCTGCTTTCTAGTCTTTAAGGATATTATCAACTTTCTTTCCATCTATCAGCCTGCTTCACTTTCTACAAGCTTCTGCGCATGCAGCTCAGGGAATAAGACATTAAGGATCAAGCCATACTGGGCTGAGAAGAGATATTCAGTTTGTTTATTTGTAAGTATTTCATATCTCTGTTCTTCAACACTCTGCATATGTTAATACATCTATTATGTATTAAAATATTTACTTTGACTTTGAAAACAGTCATTAAGACAAAATTGGCCAATAAGGAGCCGTGGCTGACAATACATAAATGTGTTCACATTAAAGAAAATAAATCATTAGAAATGTAGAAAGCATCTTCAAATGTGGCTTTCAATTGTGAATATCTTTGTACTCACTGATTCTTCAGAAAATACGGATAATCTGAGACTGCATCAGTGAACACAAGAAGCAGAATCCCCTGTGATACTGGCATCTTTTGCTAGTTTATTCCCCTCCCATGTGTATGTCCAAATGCCTGCCACAGCACTGGTAGCTCTTCAAAACCCAGACATCATTTTTCACATCGGCAGAACCAACACCAATTCTAATCACAAGTACTAAGTGTCTGTGTGACAACTTCTGACTTTTTCAAAATCCATTTCTCTGAACCTTGGTATTCACACCTATTAAAAGAGAATGAAATGCCTCATTGTGTTGAAACAATTAAACAAAACAAACATGTTCACCAGTTTTTTTTAAGTATTAATCCTCCTCATGTGATTGAATAATGGCTCAAATGTCAGAATACCAATAAGAATATCACTATTTTACTAATGCATTCTCCCCTGAAGCTCCTTGATATACTATTGAACATCATATCTAAATCATTTTTAACTTTCCCACAATAGAAAAGTAGAATATATATATATATATATATATATATATATAGTGCTAATCTATTTTTATCAAAAAAGGATACTGGCTATATTTTCCAATCCATCCCACCCAAAGTCTCAGAAGAAAAGACCTTAAGTTTAGAAAAGAATAAAGAAAACCATGAAAGCATTTCTTTCATCTGACCAAATGCATTGTGTTTTCTCCCCAAAATAAATTTTCAGTTCATAATGTCCTGTTGTCTTGATTGATGTAAAGACCTGTGACTTTAAAAGCACCACTTGGCAGCTTGGCAATTAATAGATAGTCCTACAATCAGATCCAGGACCAAATAAATTTGGTTGACAGAATTTTGCTTCTTGAAAGCTGCTGAACATCTTAAGAGTCTATCACAGAACCATCTGCAGTTGCTGAAGTCTCCCTCCAAGCTAGCCTAACCTACTGAAGAGTTTCTTTCACAGCTGGGCAGTCTCTCTCACTGCAGTAATTGCGTTCTAAGCAGGGCTGTATAGACAAATCCCCCAGTTAGGCAAGGGAATCACAAGAGAGAGAGAGATAGAAAAAAAAAACCCTAGTAGCCTATTAGTTATTTTTTAAGGGGGAGGGGAGTTAATATTTTTTCTTTACAAAACAGTTCAAATGCATAAAGGCATAATATATATATATGTGTGTTAATTAGTTTGTGATATGCAATCATGACATGCATAAAGCAAATACATTTAGCTTTAGAATATAAGAAGGACATTTCTTCAGGGGTTCCTACAAGTGGTCAGTTCGGTTTAGCAAGTGATCCCAAGGAAGAAAAGCAAGGTCTAACTTTGGACTATTGACAGCTGGCCCAATGGTACCCAGGCTTATCAAGTCAGCATTAAGTCAGTTTCACAGACTTTAGGGGACACTGTGGCTTGTATTAGAAACAAGACAAAGGAAAGGCAAGTCTTTAGAAACTGGAAAATAATTTTTCTGCTAGCTAGAAAAGATTCCCCCCACTTTGTCTGAAGGGCTACATGATGAAGTAGAAACAGGCAGGGCAATCTTCCTGGCAGGAAGTCTGATTCCACAGACACACTTGTAAGAACTTGTTTGTTAGTATCTTGGAGTCCGGAAAAGTACCTCAGTACAGCTTTAACTATGACCTTTGATTATCTCCTTAATCCTTGCTTACTCAAGATGAGTAATAAAACTGCCCTTTACAGAATCCATATCGCCAGAAGAAGCCTCAGATGCCAACTTCAAAGGTGAGGAGAAATCAGACTGTGATAGAATTTAATTACCTATGTTTCACTTTCAAGTGTAAAAGAAAAATATTCAGAAGGAACATGAGCAAAAATAAATACAAAGAAGGACATTTGGACTGCAACAGTGTTCTAATTCATTTGCAAAAAATCCTGAAAGGCATAATATAAACACAAAATTTGACTTTAATAGGTCATCTATGGAATTCAATGTGAAGCAAAAGTTTCAATATAGACTTTTACTTAAACTCCATAACAAAGACTATATAGCATGTGGGTAGAATAAGCAACTGTGTTAGACTGAGTCCTTTACCAAAGCAAAAGCAGTGCTGTTGTGTATGTGTGTGTGTGTGTAAAAAGAGATCTATGTCAAGAAATGGCCCTCACAATCATACAACTGTGTAAGACCAGTCCTGTTCAAGTATGTCGGTCAGATGTAATTGGAATTTTTTTTTGACTCCTCTAGTTTCAGGGGCTGAAAGACAAAACATGAGACAATGAGGCAGGAAGAGTCCAGGTTGGTATATACTGAACTGAAAGAATTCAAGAGTGTCATGGGGCACTGTAATAGTTTAAATTGTGCTGTCCAAAAAGAAGAGAGAGATGTTCAAGTTCTAACCATTGTACCTGTGATTGTAACTTTATTTGTGAAGTAGCATATTCATAGGTATAAGTTAGTTGAGATGAGGTCATTGGGGGATTATTATACCAATATTACTAGTGTCTTTATAAGAAGACAGGAGACACAGAGACAGAAACACATTATACACAAGATGGCCATGTGACCCTGCAGGCAGAGATGGGACTGCTTGAGGATGCCAGAGCTGGAAGAGGCAGGATTTTGATTAAAAAAATTCGAGATTCTATACTCTTGAAGTGTGATAGGATGTATTTCTGTTGCTTGAAGTCATCCATTTTGTGGTAATTTGGTACAAAAATACTAGGAATCTAATAATGATGCATCATCAGGGATTATTTAATATTCAAAAATGTAGGAAAATACAATTGTAGACAGCATCCCAACTTTCTCATAGGAATTTATATCAAATGTATATTTAGGCAACATTCAAATCTAAGGGAAGTACTGGAGAACTGAAGAAACTATAAAGTGAGTATAATGGATTTTTTTTTCTCTCAGAGGACATAAGTATTCTCTTTTTGGTAGATCTAATTGCTTATTTTTTTTCTCTTGCATTTATAGACTAGGTTTATCTGTTTTGTTTTCATGTGGTCAAAATATAAAAATTCCTCCCACCTATCTCATTTAAAAACTTCGTCTTTTTTTTACTGATATTCTTCTACCCATGCTGTTCTTCTGCAGAGATTGGTCCCTCCAAAAACGAGTGAGATGGGGAGAAAATCATCATCTGAGAGCATCACTGTTGTTCTTCATGGACGGGTCTCTGCATACGATGTTCCAGCATAACCCAAACTCTTGGTGCCAAGTCGACTCCAATTTCTACGGGGGCACCTGCAAAATACCGGAATGGCCCTGGAAGCACTGGAGCTTTTGTGTGCATTTTCCTTGGTACGCAAACATCAGGCACTAACTCTGAGCTAGTGTACTCAGTGGCATCAGCGGCAAGATTGTTTTCTTGTCACAGTGAATTTTTTAGTAAAAGCAGTTTTACTTGAGCCTTGTTAAAGTTTTTGTGATGGCTGATTGAAGAGAACACTGTGCAGCTGTGATATTTTGCCTCTCATTCAGGAACACCACTGCAAAATCTATTGTGATGTTGAACACAGATAAGGACAGCGCTGTGAGGAAAACCCCAGTGTGCAAGTGGTTTCTCATTTCGAAAAAAAGGGAAATGTCAAGTGATGAAAAACCTCATTCTGGACACATGTCAACTCCTGGAAAGTATGAATGTCATCGCATAGTGTATTTGGAGCTCACTCCACCAGGTCAGAGTGCTAATCATGCGTTCTATACATAGGTTCAGAAAAGATTGCATAACGGCCTGATTTGTGACACACAGAGGACTTGTGTTGCTACCAGAACAATGCACCTGTTCATGCATGCTTCTCTTGCCCCACACACCTTACTTACTTCTTTTTGCTTCCTTGGATGCAGAAGGAAATGAAAGGACAGTGATTTGAAAATGTAGAACAAGTGAAGGGGGGAAAAAGAAAGGTAGAAGGTGCTGCCAGCCATCCAAACAGATCAGTTTGAAAAAATGTTTCCAATGGAGTCACTTAGTTGACAAATGCATTAAGTGTAAAGGAGAGGATTGTGAAAATAATAAGGTGGTTTTTGTAAAGAAAATTAAGTCCAAAGCTTCAAAAAAATATGATTTAGGGGAGGGGTATCACTCATGCACTGACCCTATAGAATGGAGTAAATCTGTCACACAGGCTTTTCAAGGATGTAATCTCTATGGAAGCACATAATCAACAATTATTTTTTGAAAGAGCAGGGCCTTCAGACCAATGGTCTCTTGGTCGCATCTGCTGATACTCAACAATTCTACCACCACGAGGTTTACAGGGTCAAAACATCACCCATGCCCACACATCAGCAGCAGCACATCAAGTCCCTTCTTGCTCACAGTGACTGAGATATTTCCTTAACTATCTCAGTTTATTACCTGGCTGATAAACACATGTGGAATTAGCTGAGGAAATTAATGGCTCAGTGATCCTCTGATTTCTTGTTCTCTGATGGTAGGAGCAGTGTGCTGCAACCTTAGGTGGCAAGGCTCACTGCCTGTGAGACATCCCTGCAGAGGAGCAACATGGACCTACCCTGATAAAGCCCTGGATGCTGGAGCAGTTGTATGGAGACCCCTGCTAGTGCTGACATACTTACATGCTTACTGACTTGGCTTTCTTCCTGTAGTTGACATCACAACATGTGGGTTTTGTGGGATTGAGGAGAACTTTGTAGATCAGTGTTGAACAGATGGGTTAATGTTGAACTTGTAGGCTTGGACAGCACTGGATTGGGAGTGTTTTCTTAATGTACACTTAATCTTTATATAATACCAGAAGTATGAGTTTCTCTGTATTTTTTACTTTAATCTACCCAGGCTAACACAGCGACCTTAGGAAACAGAGTAGAACTGCGCCGGAGGCTATAGATATTTAAGGTAGTGGGCAGCCTGATGATCTTCTTTCCAAGAAGAAGTTTTGGGGTTTGAGCTGCCAATTGTGTGGTTAGGAGCTCAATATTGGACCTGCTGTCCCAACAGGGGACCCTGGAAGGGAAAGAAAAAAGGAGTAAGATATTGTGAAATAAATGGAAACTGAACTGTTTGAGCCATCCCTTTTTGTCCTCTGTTTTCTGTGTACTGTTGAATGAATTGGTGGAGTGCAAAGTAATTAAAATTGCACTGTTTATATTTCCAGGAGATAAATGCTTGGATTCAAGTCTCATACACTTCAAGCATATTAAAATTGCCAGATAGTTGTCTATCACATTTTCTTGGTTCCCAGCCCTTTAGATGTCAAATTTCTACCTGCTTCAGGTTTTATTACAAGGGAAATAAAAGAATGAAGGTAAGAAGATTTATTGTAAACTGGTTATCATCATTAAAATTATATGGGTTAGAGTATATAAAACTGCCATAAATATATCATGAACATATGTATATATATATGCACTATACCTTTGTGTGTATGCATATGTATATATGTGCAGATATGCTTCCATGTTTTTGAAAAGGCATAATCATGGATATTGGTATTTTATTCTAAATCCCTTACAGATGACATATCCATGTGACTATTTTTCCAAAAAGGCTGAGAAGTGACACCTGTCACCTTTTGGCCTAAGTGACTAAGTTTTGTAGTGTGTCTCCTAGACCTCTGTTTCTCTATCCTAGTGTTGTAGTGTGCATGGGCTCCCAATAATGTAACTATAAGGTCACAGAGAACAGCTGGACTAGCTGAGTTTCCTGAACTTATATTTGTTACTTACACTGATCTCAGCTATCGAAACAGCTCCTTTCCTTTTTTTTGGGGGGGGGGCGGGGTGCATCACTGCTCTCTGGAGGGAGTGGGAGGCCCAGCCTTGCTCCTGGAGAGCTGCTGCTGGATTGGAACCACCAAGCCAGGGGGCTGCAGTGCCGCACTGAACCAGTATGCCACCAGGGCTCAGCCCCCACAGCTCCTTTCTTGATTGATATAAAAAATTAGTAAAAAACAAACAAGCAAACAAACTTCACAATTAAGATATCATTTGAGTTTTGCCTTGAGAGATGAATAGAATTTCATTTTCATTAACTGAGAAACTCTCATTAGCCTTGTTCCAGGTAAAGAGATGAGCAAGTAAAAGAAATGGAAACTGCATATTCATTTTCTGATAGAGAAGAAAGAAGAGTCTGACTGCTAGAAAATCTGGTGATATACAGCTGGTAAAGAGTCTTTATGGAGAATGCTAAAAAACTGTGAACAATTTTGGTAACTTTCAATGGAGTTTAGAGTTTTCCATGTAAGCATTTGCACATTTATAACCAAGGTTCTAGTTAGCACACTATAATACAGTTTAATTGCTTCTGACAATTAAAATCATTTAAATAATTACCTTATAAAAATCAAATATGCTTTGATACAGTGTTAAAGCACTTCTGTTATCAAACATAGCAGTTAAAAGAGAAAAAAGGAGGATGAGGAGTAGGAGTTATTTCTTGGTCTTGAGAAAGCTTTTCTATTATGTAGTGAACAATAATTGGACAAACTCCCAATACATCATGAATTGATGTTGCTAAAATCATACTGACAAACTATGAAGAATTTGTCGGACTAATTTTGCAAGATTATTCATACTAGTGAAACATTCTCTTCATAATAATAGCATACAGATTCAGTAGCTACACTAGTTATTCTATGGGTTACAGGTTCAATAACTATGCTAGTTATCCAATACCTTGAACCCTTTCCTCTGTTGTGATGGAATTTTATAACCTTTTCATTGCCATCATCATGTTTCCTAAGCGGATCATTTGACTTTGCTTCTCCTGACTTTAGCAGCTCTGACCCAAGTAGATGGCCGTGCACCAAGTTGCTTCAGACTCAGGGACTCATGTGCCGCGGAATGAAGCACTGCTCAGCCCCGCACCTTCCTCATAGTTTCCCTATGAAATCCAGTGACTCTCAGGAAACAATGTGACCTTTGCTTACAATTCATGCTCTATTCAGGAAAAGAGAACCCAGATGTGTTGGGATGGTGCAAACTGGAAGAAGTGATACATCCAATATTCCTGTGCTGAATTTAGCTAGACTAAGGATGAATATACCATTGTTGCCTGGTATTCTTATCCGATGCTAGTACTTTAAATATAAATGTGTTTATAATGGCTAAATTTTTTGAGTTACTTCTTTTGTACAATAAAACATAATTGTCTAGATCCATCAAGAACTGTGTGGTAGCACAACACAACTGATATTAAAAATCCAAGGAGCAAATAATCAAATTTCCTTCAATAGTGGAATGAACAAGTAAATTGAATTATATTCCCAATATACTACATTGGTTAATCTCATCAATATGAGGCTGATTGAAAGAAGCAAACACAGAATAAAAAAAGTACGCACTGTATATGTAAAAAGACCCAAAAAACAAAACCAAACAAAGCAAAACAAAGCCATGAAATGTAATTGATGGTGCTGGCAACTAGAAAAGTGTCTTCCTTGCTATGAGTGGCCCAAGGTTTTAGTGGAAATTAGTGTAAGGAATGACTATTTGAGTGCTAAAATTATTCTTATTAGTAGGAGTTCATTTATAAAATAAGTTAGTTGGGTATTTGTTATTAATTTTTCAACTAAAACTGTAATGACATATACAATTTAGTGAGTGCTTGTGGATAATTTGAGAAAGTGAAAAATGAATTATTAGTTCTCTGGGTAAGAAGAAGGTGGAGTTACATTGAATTTACAAGGTCCATGATTTCAGAGCTTCAGTTATTTGTCTATCACATTTTCTTGGTTCTCAGCCCATTAGATGTCAAATTTTTACCTTCTTCAGGTTTTTTACAAGGCAAATAAAAGAATGAAAGCAAGAAGTTTTACCATCATCAAAAAGAATATATATGGGATAGAGTCAGAACTTAAAACCACCATAAAATATTTTATGAATGTATGTATATGTGTGTGCTATATGTGTGTATGTATATATGTTTGCTGGTATGCTTTCTTGTTTTGAAGAAGGCATTGTCATGAAAATAAGTATTTTATTCTAAACCTCTTACAGATATCTGGCTTACACTGCCTGAGAGAGAAAAAGAAAATTTTTGTACATGCTCAATATTAAAGGTTGGTGTTTGGAAAGAAAATAAAACAATGACATTTATCAAAAGAAAATTAGAAAGCCTAATGATCCATTGCATATCGATTACTGAGGAACTTGATTATATGCTTTTGATAAAATAGAAAGAATAGTTAAATACCACTAGTTAGGATATTGAAGAACTTGAACAAGTACTCCGGCATGTAGATAAAAAGCTTTAGCTTTTAATATAAATTATACCTCAACATAAAAGGGCAAATATCCTCACAACTAGATCACTAAGCAATATCACAATAAATGGAGAAAAGCTAAAAATTGTCAAGAATTTCATTTCCACTGTCCATGGAAGCAGCTGTCAGGGAATCAAATGACGTATTTCCCTGAGAAAATGGGCTCCAAAAAGTCTCTTTAAAGTGTTAAAAAGCAAACATGTCACTTTGAAGACTAAGGTTTATTGCTTCTGAGCTGAATGGCCGCTTGTTTACTCAAGCCTTTAAGTCCCCAGACGCTATATCTTTTGGTAGCCGGGCACCATCAGCTTTCTTCACCACATTAGGAGCACAACATTTATATTCATTGTCTGTGTTCTCAAACACAGTAAGCCTACTCACATCTGTTTTATCCATTCTTTTCTCCTTAATACTTAACATTTACTGTATTATACATTAAAATATTAGTTTTAAATAAGCAGCAGCATATCTCAGTAAAAAATAAGCTCAGTTCAAAGCAAAATATATTTCAAGTAAATAAGCACTAATAAATACTTATTATCAAAAGTTTGGAGCACCAAGTATTTGATCCTAATCTTACATATATATGCATATGACAAAGATAGAAATACACAAATACTCTGCCGATCTTGGTTTTACACTGGGAGAGAAACTTAACTAATTGAATATGCATTTCATTACCTTCACAAGCTTATGTAAATGAAAAATGAACTTCCTTTGTATGTCATGAAACTTGATTTCAGTACTATCCTAGAATATGTTTCCTCTTTCAGTTCAAGAAATTTTAGGACTCACATACTCCATATTCTATTTATGTTTAAGACATCGCAACCCCAAAACTGTCTTAGTCATCCTGCTAACATGACAGGACTAGAGATAACAGGTGACCTATACTGTGGAAAGTTTCCTTTGCATTCTATTCTTGGCAACCTTCCCTTAAACTATTCCTATAATAAGAAGACAACTTTACAAGAAAAGAAACAGGAAACCCTCACAAAACTCACTGCCACTGAGTTCATTCTGGCTCACCGTGACCCCATAGGATAAAGTAGAACTACCATCTGTGTTTCTGAAACGGCAGATCTTGAAAGGAGAAGAAAGCATTGATCTTCCTCGCACACAGGGTTAGTAGTTAAATACTGTTCATGTGCTGGATAGCAGCCCATCTCATAACCCATTTTGGCATCAGCACTCCATTATCAGAAAAGTCATCTGTTTAGTGGACACTGAAGGTAAAGCTAATTGAATAAAATATCATACATGTTTGACCATGATAGTTAATAGTAACCATAATTAATTGGAATACTGCTGAGGAAAACGTCAATAAAACCTAAAAATAAATTATGTAAGTTTGAATACTAAGGTGAATCTCACTGAAGCCAGGTTGTTTTCTATTGCATTTTCAAGTGCATTTCAAATGCACTCTGAGGGTGGGAAATGAACAAGGAAGATCACGGGCAAAGGATGCTTTTGATTTACAATATTAGTGAAGAAGCTAAAACATACCGTGGTCTTTCAGAAGAATGGACTTCCTCCTAACTTGGAGGAAGTACAGGCAAACTCTTTCTAAGCAAGAATGACAAGACTCTCTCTTCCATACTTTAGACATATTCTTGGGTACAAAAATTCCCTGGACAAAGGCATTATAATTAATAACATAGAAAGTCAGCAAAAAATAGAGGAAAAGCTCTCAAGGGAATGGATTGACAGTGGCTACAAAATAAGCTAAATACACCAACAATAAGAGAGTATGCAGCAGTTGTAGGAATACTGAAGAACCACGCAGTTTTTCTTTCTATTGTATATAGAGGGTCAGTATGAATTGTAGCTGACTCAGTAGCAACTCACAACAATAACAATAGTTGTTAAAATAGCTGTGCAATTATTACTACATAGCACCTTAAGATTAAGCAGTATTTATTTATTTTCATATTGGGGAAATCTAATGATGTATCAAATCCCTGGAATAGTAAAATACCTTGGGGTGAATCTTTCATCCACAAATGCCTGCTATTTACAGCTATCAAAACATATCACTACATGCAAAAGGCAAGAGTATAGAAGTGAACAAGCACATGTATTATTCATAAACTATTTTTCTTTTCTGCCATGTTTCTCAAATGTCCTTTTCTTTAGAAGATGGCCAGAAGCATGCATTTAGATTAGTTTATTAACAAGATCATTAGTCAGTAATCTATGTTTTAAAATGTCTTCTTGATCAGCAGTAAAGAAAAAGACAGGGGGAAAATATGCCTTTCATAAAATGTGGTATCTATAAAGCTGCATCATACATTACTAGTAGACAAACATAATTTGCCAATTCAAAAAATCCATAATACAATGTACACACTATTAATATATGTGCATGCTGGTGCATCTATTTGTAAATATCATCAAGCTCTACGTGCATCCCTTTTACAAAAATATAACTGTTTGAACAGCATTTCAGGGAAGTGGGTGTTAATAAACCCAAGGACAAGGGAACAACAAGTGACCTAAAATTGATGAGGAGGAGAGTGTAGGATGGCTGGTGGGGCTTGATCAAGGGGAATGCACCCAAGAGGAATTATGGACACCCGAATGAGGGCCGAATATGATAGTGGGACAAGAGGAAAGTAAAAGGAAATAGAAGAAAGAGTTCTACATAAGGATATGTACATATGTAGACATATTTCTATATAATGATAGGACACTAGATCTATGTACATATATTTATATGTCAAGAATCAAGGTATCAGTCAGACATTGGATCCCTATTCAAGTATTCCCTCAGCACAAAAACGCTTTGTTCTAATAACTTGTCATTTCCTGATGCTCACTTTCTGACAGGAACACTGAAGACAAAATGAATGCATAACAAATGTGGTGAAGAGAGTTGATGGTGCCAGCACTGCTCATTCCCTGATCATAAGATACAGCATCTGGTCTTCTAACGACTTGAAGACAAACAAGCAGCCATCTAGCTGAAAATAAACAAAACCCAAATGGAGGAAGCCCACCAGCCTGTGTGATCAGAGTTGTCAATAGGATCAGGTACCAGGCATAAAATACCCAGAACAAAAATCATACCAATGTGAATGAAGGGGCGTGGACTCCCAAAGGCCATCTGTAGACAATTGGACACCCCTTCACAGAAGGGTCACAAGGAAGAGACGAATCAGTTAGGGTGCAGTATAGCACTGATGAAACATACAATTTTCCTCCAGTTTTAATGCTTTATCCCCTCCCCCCACTACCCCCATTTCTACTTTATAAATCTGTTTAAATCATAGCAAGTACCCGGATATAGATAAGAGCTGGAAACACAGGGAATCAAGGAACAGATAACAATGATCTGTATATAGCCTCCTCCCTGGGTGATAAACAAAACAAAAGTGAGTTAAAAGTGAGTTAAAAGTGATCTTACATTGATCAGTGTAAGACATGAAAAAATAGGGCTGAGCCCAGGTGTCGTAGTGGATGTGCGCGGGACTGCGACCCACTGGGATGGAGGTTCAATTCCCGCTCCCAGGAGCATAGGCTGGGCCTCCTATTTCCACCACCAGGGCAGTGATGCCTAAATAAACAAAAAAATACATGAAAAAATAATAATAAATAAAGCTTGTGAGGGAGGGAGGGGGAACATGAATAGCTGATACAAGATCTCAAGTAGAAAGAAAATGTTTTGAAAATGATGATGGCAATAAATGTGATTTATGTGATGGATGTATATATGTATTGTGATAAGAACTATATGAGCCCCCCATAATATGATTTAAAATTATTTTATAATTATCAATCTTATTATAAACTGGCGAATGAAGTATTTTCAATAATGTGTTATCAATGAGAAAACTGAGGTCAAGAGATTCACCTAATATCCTAAGGGACTATGAATGTCATTATTTGAATGCCAGCACTGCTCATTCCCTGATCAACACAAATACTTAGGGAAAAATTAGTGAATGTGCTTAGGGGTAAAAACCCTCAATTTTCATGTCTGTAGGTTGAAAACAATAAAATTCCCCTGATCTAGCCCAGAGAACTTCAGTATAAATGAATGGACATACCAAAATAAAGTAACACACGTGTGCTACACCTTAATCTTACTAGTAATAGTGCTAATACAATACCTTAATATTAAAATCTATTGTTACTATTCTATGCTGTCATAGAAAATGTCATCAAACTTATGCTTTGGAAGAGGAAGTCACCAACTGCAAGTTAATCATTTAGTTCCTTATTTAAAATTGCTGTTTTTTTTTAAATTGCTGTTTGTTAAAGGTCAATAGTCATCATAATTCCTGAAATAATTAAAATTTTGCTTTTAAGAAAGACTGTATTTGATTGAAAGAAAAAATTGTTATAATATTGTTGTGTAATTATTTTTCTGTAATAAATATATTATATAGAAAGTAAAATTATGTCTTATATATTAATTATACATTTGAATAATAATGTGACTGTAGCTAAGGCAAAGAAAAGCAAATAAACAAAAACAACTTTGCTTTTAATCAGGGAATATAATTGTTTTCATAGATTTAAATAGAGAACCTAAGTTTTTAAATGTCTTACTTGTGTTTCGCCATGGTTTCCTTATTAAAATTATACACTGATTCATTGTAAAAGATATTTTTAATTATAAAATGTTTTAAAGTTTTTGGATATTCATGAAGACCTATTTTTAGAATTTCTTTTAGAAATTATTCTGGAAAAGCATATTTTATTAAATCATTGCACTAATTATTCATTTCATAGATATAAATCACGTATTATAGGTTTTATGCTCAATGAAAAGGAGATACTCTGCTCTTTCCATAGCAGTACAAACTTCAAAGACAAGTTAAGTGTGTTAGAGTTGTCTAGAGAAACAAATTCAGGACACTAATAATTCTCTCTATATATTTATATAGATAAATATCTATCATAAGAAATAAACAGATAACTAATCCATAAAGCAGTACAAAGGGCTCAGAGCAACTCACTTGAGGCAGTTAGTACACTGGCTGTCCTTCTAGTCTTGAGGGCCACAGAGTAGTCCTCTGTAGAGCATTTCCGGCTATCTGGCCACAAGCAGCAAACAGCAAAGCAGGCCACCAACAGTTAGCCAGATGACAGAGTCCAACAGTCCCCAGTTCAAGAGATCTATATCCCAGGAGTGTGACAAAGCAGGACTTAAAGGAACCTTAACTAACAGCAATACAGTCCCCTGATTAGGTGTCCCAGATGTAGTGCAGCTTAGAGATCGAGGCACTGGACAAACAAGGCAGCCATCTGGTCCAAAGGTCCAAGAGCAAAAGAGAAAAGGTGGGGCTCATTGAACTATTTCTGTCTCCACCCTTCAATTGATCTCACGTGTCCACTGGCCATGTTGTCTCAACAAACCTTCATATCTTCTTTGGTCATCTTGGTACAACAAGCCTGCCTATCGCATTAGGAAAGGATTAAAATATTTCCCAGCTACTGGGACAGAGAAAATAATAGACAGATAAAAGTGAATAAGTTCTCCATAATGGTTTTTACTGCAAGGCTACCCTTATGTTAGTTACTGTCCCCAAATCACTTAAGGTTTTTGTTTCTTACCCAGATCCAGCCATGGTAATGTATGATCACATTTGTTCTAAATTTCTTCAAGGGATGAGTTTTACTTATCTAGTTCTGACTACAACTTCTTGTTCGTTTTGTTTCCATTTGGAAAAAAGAAAGATATGGTAAAATATCTGAGGTGAACAATTTCACTGGGAGTGTTCAATAAAGCCAGAAAAATAGCTGAGAGCAAGGGAACAAGAATTGAATCATAAGATAATAGCTTAATACACGACAAAACATCTCTGTAGACCGCAGCTTTTTGTTTTGAAAATGAACTACTTTATTTTTAAGTACCTCACAATGCTATGGAAGTTATTAAAAGTACAGTCCAAGAAGGTTGAACCTCAGAATTTTCCACAGTTCAACAGGAAGGTTCTCTACTCTGAGTTGGAATCAACTCACTGGCAGTGATTTGGTATAGGGAAGACCGACTAAAACATTTTCAGAGTACCCATCAATTCTGGAAGAATTAATAATACCACCCTTACCCCTGGCAAAGGCCAGCATGCTCTAATTCTGAGAATATTTAAATATGCTACAATAAGTGATAGCAGGGATTTTTTTAGTGTAATGAAATTAAGAATCTTGAAAAGGGGGAATTATGTCACCCTATGCAAGTAGTCACCTGGGCACTTAGAAGGGACTAGCAGAGAATGCAAGTCAAATGTCATGTGACCACAGAACTTCCTCTTTTTTGTTTGTTTTGGGTTTTTTTTTTCACCACGCAATATTTCAAAAAAAATTTAGAAAATATTTTTATCTTTTCAATCTTTCTCCCATAAAGTAGCTGGAAATCACTATGATACTAGAGTTCCCTTTCATTTAACAGTCAGGGTTTCATTTACCTAACCACAAGGACACTTGTTTTCTGGGATAAAACTTATTTCCTTAGAGAATTTTGGAAAATTGCCAATTTCTTACATCTCATTTTGTTCATTTTCAAATCTAATTTACAAAATACATCCATTCAAATTTAAAAACTTGAAACATAACAATTATATTGATAGGACAAATTTAACCATATTACTCCATATTTTCCTCAGTATTTGAAGTTATAATGCAAAATTAACTGAAAGTTCGTAAAATCAGCAATTTTTAAAAAGTTGTATGAAAACTGTGAACAGTTTCTGTTAATTTATTAATTTTATTTTTTATTAATTTTCTGAAACTTACATTCTGAAAATGCTGTTTTTCACCAACAAAAGGACATTTCTTAAGGATGAAAGACAGTTTCTATGGTCAGAGGGTTGGATGAGAAACAGAGTGGTCACCAAATCATAGAACTCTTTCCTGTTCGGGATAACTGGAAAAGTTTGGAATTAGTTTGGGCTATGTTTGAACAGCTTAATGAATATATATCTAACATCATCAAACTGTACATGGGAAGATTATTGAAATTATAGCACTCACTCATTGACCGCCATCAAGTCATTGACAACTCAGAGAGCCCACAGGACAGTGTAGAACTGCCTCCTGTATGTTTCCAAGACTGATCCCACAGCAGGAGAACACCTCATTTTGCTCCCATGGTGCTTTTGAACTGCTGAACTGGAGGTTAGTAACCCAGTCTATAATCACTATACCACCAAGGCTCATTCTCTTTACTGTAATAACACCTCCTCTACTTACTGTGTGATTGGGAAAAAATACTAAACATAAAATGGTGTGCATATCTTGTGACCCATGATGACACATTGGGAAAAGTGGTTCACACCCCTCTGTTTTGTGGAAGGAAGTTGGAACCTTCTATCCCTTGGAAACCATCTGGGGCAATCCTACTTTATGATTCAGAATGGATGCAAAGTCTCTGGCTTCTTGGATTATGCTTCATTTATTCATCAGAAAAGCAGTGCTTTAAATAGTAACTTCTTGTATGAATTACAAATTAGCATATTTGCAAGTTACATATAACATATAACACAAATTAACATATGTACCACTTTGATGATTATTTGTTGCTGTAAAAATGGCGATCACACGTGTTATATATTTTTATTGCTGCTGTTCTTATGAATGCAAAAGACTAAGTGATTTAACTTTATTGTTAACAAAATCCAGTGTTTCCAGTGTTGTATTCCATTATAGGACTTATAGCTTAACTATAAAATCAATAAATTCCATGACTCTAAGAACAATTTCAGAATTCTCTCTAAATTTTATCTCTTGCTCCTAAATTAGATTTAGTACTAAAAATAATTAGCACATGCAAAAACATAGCTTAATGCATTAAAAAATCTCCCTTGCTTTAAATCATCTTGTTTGCACAACAAGTTTTTAAAAATTCCATTTACTTTCATTCTTGAAAGTGTATATGCTTTGAAATATTTTTCCCGATGATGATTGATCCTTCTTGCTAACATTTTTAAATGTAATTTAATGGGAATATTGGTTTATTTAAATGTTGATATTTTTGTAAAAAAATTATTCTTACTAGGTAAAACAAATTTAGGAATGTTTTCAATAATTATACTTTCAACCCTGGAGACTATACAGCTGCAACAAGCAACCTTATATTTGTTTTGTAGGATGGTTCCAAACCAGAGCATTAATTTGTCATAACCATGTGATGACACTTTCATTAGGGAAAGTACTTTGAAATATAAGCATTCTCTTTCATATAACCTTATGAATGCCTGAACTTATGAATGCCATGCTCCAGAAGAAGCTTGATTGCATGTTATAAATAGCAATATGGGGTTGAGAAAAGGAGTTTTATATTTCTTGTAATGTATTATCAAGATTTATTTGCTGAGAACCCTAGTGACACCAGAATTTTAAACTCTTGAACCTACCCAGTATCCTTCCCCCGAGAAACAATTGGCTATCTGTTATGATAGTTCATAGTAAGTAACTCTTATGAGCTGTTCTCTGTCACCTAGCATTTCTCCAAGTCAGAATTTACTCCAAGGTACATGACAAATAAGACTATCTCACAGTGCGCTCAGAGTGACCTGGACTAATTTAAGCAATTAAGTCTAGCAGTAGAATATGCATGCTGCTATAACTCTTTCACAAGACAGACTCTGTATGGCTAATTTTTAAATGGGTTTTGGAATATTAATTTCTGAATTAATCGTTAGCTTCAATCCTTCAATACTGACAGACAGGTATGCTTGATTGTATTGCCTAATTGATTACAAATATCCCAAATTCCACAATGAGTGCAAGGTTACCTAAAAGTCATGTGAAAGCAGTTGAAATTTATGAACAGATAGTGTTTCTTATGCTAATTAAAATGATACCATGTAATTTTGCAACACTTCCTATGAGTAGCATTCTGTTGTTTTCCATGTTACTGGTATCAGGCATCACTGTTGACTTAATAAATAGTGTGCAATAAGTTAACACAACACACATTTATCTGCTTTTGTTTATGTAGGATGTATTTTACAAAGATTATTAATCACTCCCATTCCACTTTTATAATATGCCAAGTGAACCATGCGGACAAAATCAAAATGGCTTTACATTTATTCAGTTCAACTACAATTATTTTATTGTTATAAAAGTTATTGTACAAATATTTTGACAACAGTTATATTAAATCTTTATTTCTTGGAACTAAGTTAAAATATTTTGAAGCAATATTCTATGAATGCATATTTTTTGAAATAACAGGAATAATTCATTTTATAATTGATTTTAAGCACCTACATTAAGGGTTGCTATAACAGAGGATACAGTGTTGAAGAGACTGTCCTTGTATAAGAAAATATATGGTTGAGTGACAAAAATCTAATTTTCTAATTTTGTATATTAATCACTCACCTACATAAAAATACAATTCGATTCATAAGTTTTAAGCAGCTGTTGCACATTTCTGTGAAATGCATGTTCCCACACATTACAGAATATAAAATCACTGACCTGAGGTTTAAGTCAGCTATAATTGAAGATATACCCTTAAAATTTTTGACAATAAGCAGATTAAAACATTTGCTACAAAGTCTTTGAATAAATGCTAATTGTATAATAAAGTGGGGCCTTAGTGGCCTAGTGAGTTAAGAGTTAAGCTGCTCACTGCACAGTCAGCTGTTTCACTGGAGAAAGATCAGACTTTCTACTCCTCTCCTGATTTAGTCTCATAAATCCACAGAGGCTGTCCTCTTCCATCCTATAAGGTCACAGTAAGTTGCAATCTACTCAGTGACAGTGAGTTTATTGCTTTATTTTGTTTTCAAATGCATTTAAACATAAAAGGAAACAAATGGGTGTACTGTGCTGAGTAAGAGCATCGGCTTCAAATTCAGTATCATCCGCTTACCTCATAATGTGATCTTATTTGTACATGAAATTAGTTGAAATAAGATCTTACTGAATTCATATCATAGGTGGAATTATCTGTAGAAGCACACTCATTAGAGTTTATATACTTAATATATCTTCCCATATATACTCACTGGCATTGAATTGATTCCAATTCAAGTCTACCCTACAGGACAGGACAGAGCAGAAGTGCCCCCCTGTGTTTGCAAGACCTCTTTACAGAAATAGAAAGCCCCGTGCTTCTCCTATGGAGCTTCTGGTCATTTTGAACTGTTGACTTTGTGCTCAGTAGACCAATGCATAATCTACTACATCTTCATGTAAAACCCCAACCCTAGATATAAAAACCCAACGATTATTAAGTTGATGCCAACCCATATTGGGCCATTAGGTAAGGGTAGATTTTCTCTTGTGACTTTGGAGAAGATAATTTTTCAGGGAGTAGAAAGCTCCCTATTTTCCCTCCTGTTTTTCTGACTACTAGCCTGCAGTTCAAAGAAACGGTTCACACCAATTGTGATGGGAGGCCGTTGCAAATGACTCAGAGAGATGTCAGGCTTGAGTCTTTTTATGTAGCCTGAGTGGCTAGGGAACCCGAGATAAGTAGATCAGGTGATGACAAGCTACTGGCCCAGAGGCAAAGGGATCCAAGAAAGGCAGATAAAATGGCAAGCTGATGAAGAACACCACCAGCAGAAGATAATATAGCAAGCCCTGAAGATGGAAAATCCAGATCTAGTAAGAAGCAAACAAGATTTTCCTCATCATCCACTTTAATTAACAGCAGATCACAGACCTCACCGTGGAACGTTCTTGTGTTGTCAGGAGCAGGCAAGTTGGGCCTGACCCAAAGCCACCTCATGTACAGCGAAAGGAAACATTGGTCTCGAAGGTCCTCACAATGGTGCCAATGCTTGAACCTTGGTGGCAGCCATTGTGTCAGTCTGTCTCCTTGATAGCCTCTCTCTTTTTTCCTGACCCTCTACTTTGCCAAAGGTGATGTCCTTCTCCAAGGACTGGTCTCTCCTAACAACATATCCAAAGTGTGTAAGATGAAGTCTCACCACTCTTTCCTCTAAAGAGCAGGCTAACCGTCCTTCTTCCAAGAAAGATTTGTTTTTCCTTTTAGTAGTCTAGGGTACTTTCAGTATTCTTCCTCAACACCACAATTGGAATGCAAGGATTCTTCTTCAGTCTCCTTTATTCAAAGTCCACTTTTCACATGAGCATGAAGCAATTGAAAAGATCAGTGCTTGGATCAGGTGCGCATTAGTCTTCAAAGTTATGTCTTTGCTTTTCAATTCTCTGAAGACTTCTGTAGCAGCAGATTTACTTAGTGCAATCTTTTGATCTTTCGACTCTGGCTCTCATGTGATGCTGGAAGCTATGTCACAAGTATTTCATATACCAGCAGGGTTGCCCAAAGAGAAGGGATTTCAGTGGCATTTCCAAACCAAGAACAGACTAGAGGAAAGGTTTTCACTCTGTAAACCCCACCCCATGCATAACACGAGGGCGTTACTATATCTGACTTTCCAAAGTATTGAATCCTGGCACAGCCAAGTCCATATAATCATAATTATAATCTGAATTATAATCATTAGGATGGCCTTTTAGCTAATGACTAGAGACAGCCAAGTAAGGACAGAGGGAGAGAATAGAATGATAGAGCTACATGTCACAGGGCATGGAATGAACGCATCGGCTGTCTCACAGAGAAGGGGCAGGACAGTTGGCTTCTGTGAACACTGTTGCCTTGAAAAACCTATGGAGAAATACTTTCCTGTGCTACAGGTGAAGAGCACCAATATTTGTCAGCAAAAAAGTCAAGGAATGATTCTTCTCCAGAGTCTTCAGAAAGAACATAAACCTGCTGGCATTTTTATCTTATACTTTATTTCTCCAGAGTTAAAAGATCATCCATTTACATTATCTTAAGCACCCTAGAATATGGTAATTTTCTATAAGAGTCTTAGAAAACAAAGAAAACCAACAAAACCCAAACTTGCTGCCATTGCATTCATTGTACTCATAGAGACATAAAGGACTGATGCAACTTCTTCTTTGATTTCCAATGATGTAAATGTTTATGGAAATATAAAGCGTCCTCTTTCTCCCTTGGCATAGCTGATAATTTGAAATCTGGTCTTGCTATGAACAATCCAACAGATAAGTACACCACCACCAGTGCTCCTTAAAAACGAATAGGTTTTAGTTTTGAATTCTTTAAATACTGGAAAATTCATCTTATCCTTTCAACTAATTTTTTAATAACAGTTCAGTTGCATTGCATTTAATTTTTTAATTTTCTTATAAAGGCTTGTGGGGGGGAACTACATGAAGCCCAGGACTTTGAACTACTACTGTTGGAGCAGAATATCAATTTCAGGTATTCCTTGGAGACATCTGTCTCATTAACTTCAGTATGGATTTTGTCAGCAGGAAGGCTATATGATTAGGCATTAAAAATTAATTTTATAGGCACCTCAAATGAAATTAGATTTCACATGGGGTCGAATTTCACAAAGTATTTTTCGTGAAGGCTACAGTGACATTTAAATAAAGTATGCTTATTTTAAAGTCGATGTAACCGTGTACAGTGTGAACGTTTTTAATTGAAAAATATAGCTTACATATGTTCTTTAAAACACTAAAGAATAACACATAATAACTACTGAAATAGAATACCATTTCATCTATCCTCTTAAGACAAAAATAAAATAAAAACTCTGTATATCCTCTACTGCAGCCCTGTCCTTCATCCCTCTATCTTCTAGCAGTTGGCACAATTTTACTGTTGCTGTTCTCAGGTACCTTTAAGTTTGCTCCGACTCGTAGGGACCCTGCACTTACCAAAAGGAACACTGCCCAATCTTGTACCATCCTCAAAATTGTTATATTTGAAGTCATTGTTACAGCCATCCAGGGAATCCATCTACTTAATTGTCTTCCTCTTTTTCACTGACCTTCCACATTAACAAGCATCCTAGTCCAAGTTCTGGCCCATCCTGCTATGAGTCCCTCCTCATAGAATTTCACAGCCTTTGTGCCTAAGGAATGTTGTGATTGCACTTCTCAGATAGATTTGGTTGCTCTTTAGAAGTCCATGGTGAATTCAATCTCTTTATAAGGATTTAATCCTTTGATTAAAAATTGGTGTTATTGTAAATTTCTGTATGATTGTGTCCTAATTAGGAATTCCTTTTATATGTAAGTTTCATTGATATTGACCATGAAATAAATTAACTACTTAAATGTCAATTTGCAAAATTTTGTGGAAATTAGACAACAGTAACTATAAAGCAGTGGTTCTCAACTTGCCTAAAGCCATGACTCTTTAATAGAGCATTGTGGTGAAGCCCAATCATAACATTATTTTTGTAGCTACTTCATAAGTCATTTTTCTACTGTTATGAATCTGGTGACCCCTGTGAAAGAGTCATTCAACCCCAAAGGGGTCATGACCCACAGGTTGAGAACTTCTACTCTAAACCATAATCTTTACCTTCAAGGAATTATATAATTTAGGAACTGGACATGACAGACCCATCAGTCATGAAGAAATTAGAATGATCCCATTACATATGCTTAATTATGTGACAGAAAATGAGCTCAGAAAGATAACTTATAGAAGTGATTTAAAGGGTGTGCAATCACAACAAATTTATGATATATGCTGGTGACATATGATATTGCTTAATTTGAAAATGGAGAGATAGAAGCTTTATTGTTCTCATTACCTTAAGCTCTCTTATCTTTTAATATAATAATAACAAATATTTATTAGGATCAGTTTTTGCACTGAGAATGAGGAGTTGAAACTGAGCACAAGAAAAGCATTCAGCTTAGACCATTTATCATCTTTGCTTCTATCTCTGATTTGTGGTAATCAAGAGCCCTTTCAGAAAGTCAATTACAGTAAGCTGTATCATTTTAAAACTATAAGTTATAGATGAAGTGCTATTAGCAAACAACTTTTCTTGTATTTTCATAGTTTATTTTACTAGTAGTATGATTTAATTCTGACTTTGTTATAATTGAATGTATGCAATTGCTGCATTTAATAGTGCTGTGTAACAAACCATACTGATGTATAAAGTACAAAGGCAAGCTGATTGAGAAAGTAGTATGACAATATATCTGACTTCTTCTGACTTCAATAGGAGGAAGAACTTATGTCCTCACTCACTCAAAGGTGATTGCTGTCAACAGAGTAATGCCTTAAGCTCAGAGTAATGTCTGACAGATCTGATTTGTATAGCCCCATCCAATTATTCCAGTTGTCAATACTATGATGGCTTCATTATTGTTTTGATGCTTGGATCTATATTATTGACTTTGCAAATACCAATTAAATCATATAAGGGTAGCAAGTTCCAACAGAGTTTCTAGACTAAGAACAAACTATGAAGAAGTTGGCTGTCTACGCCAGAGGAATTATCCACTGAAAATATTATGAGCAATGGAACAGTGTCAAATATATTGTATAACAGGTGCATAACATCAAAACAGTGTCAGAAGATGAGCCTCCAGGATGGTGGGCATATACTTGACCAAAGCTGGATGATGGGCATATATCTGACCTCTTTTGGTGGCAATCAGCTTTGAGTTAGTGTGGAGTTGGAAGGAACTCAAAATATGTATGAGGAAGAGCTACCTTCTCAAAGTAAAATTTGCTGTAATAATGTACGTGGGATAAAAGCTTTTAAACTCTCATTTGTAATGGGGCACAACTCAAAATGTGAAAAAGCAGCTTCAAACATTCATTAATAATTAGAATGTTGAATGCATGAAATATGTATCTAGGAGTTTGTGGAGTCATAAAAATAAAGTGGAATACATATAGATTAAGATGCTGTTGCTGGGCTGAGCCCCGGTGGCGTAGTGGTTGTGCATGGGACTGTGAACCACTGGGTTGGAGGTTCAATTCCAGCTCCCAGGAGGAAAGGTGGGCCTCTGTTAGGTATCATTGAGCAGATTCTTACTCTTATGTTCAACAGCATGGAACAAGGCCCATTTCTGGGGCAGTGCACCAGTAGGAAGCTGCCACGAATGCAAGAGAATGTGAAAAGAAGAACATCATTGCTGCTAGCCAATTGATCTTTGCTGAAAGGAGAGAATATTAGACAAATGTAGAGTTGTACTTCATTGACTGGGCAAAGGCATTTCCCCTATGAATTTAAACAACTATACATGGTATTGGAAAGAAAAGTAATTCCAGAAACTTCACTGTGTTCATGAGGAACCTGTACATGTAGCAAGAGATAATCATTAGAATAGATTAAGTGGTATAAAATCAGAAAATGTGTGTGTTAGGGCTGTATCTTTCACCAATATTTTCAATATACATGCTTACTAGATGACCCAATGGTCTGGGATATATATATATATATATATATATATATATATATATATAACACTAGGAATGTTGATTAACAGACTGTTTAATATGCATGATAGTACCTTTCTTTCTGAAACTGAGGAGTACTTGAATATCTTGCTGATGATTAATGACTCTAGTCTTTATTATGAATTGCAACTCTCCCTTTCTCTCCAAAGATATGCATTTGTATTATAATACAATAAATTATGTTTTCACAATTGCACCAACAAATAAAATAACGATTACTGGAAAAAGTTTGAAGTGATCAAACATATGCCTGGATACACAATGAAGTTTTGTGACAGATCAAGCAACAATAGATCAAGCAACATTGTGCACATCTAATGCACAATGCCTCTCTAAAGTTTTGAAAAGCAAGGATGTCATTTTAAAGGTTAAGGTGGGCCTCATCCAAGCCGTGGCATTGCCTTTTATTTTTGTCAGAGTCAACTTCCCAAGAAAAACATTTTATTACATAAATATATTACCACCACCAAAGTGTATTCACTAGCAATTTGTTCTTTCCTTCCATTTACCAATCTGCTCTTTCAGTCACATATTCTAATTCCTTTACATGGATAGTCTTTTTTTAATATATAGATTTTATTGGAGACTCATATATTTAATACATCACTTGTATTAAACATTTTATACATGCTGCTACATTCATCTACATTATCCACTTGAACCCCTTCAGTATAAGTTCCTCTTCCCCTCTTTCTTCCAGTTCTTTATTTTTTTTAATTGCAATTTCCCATATTTCCCCTTTCCCCTTCTCCTCCTCCATGTACTTCCAATAACTTATAAATTGTTATTACCTCTTCATATCTTACACTGTATAATGTGTCACTTCATCCACCTCCTCCACCCCCATTGTCCACACCCCAGAAAGGAGGTCACATGCATTTCTGAGAAATTTGTTCCCCCTTTCTACTCCACCATCCCTCCACCCCTCAAGTGTCACCACTCCCCACTAGTATCAAGGGATTATCTATCCTAAAACCCACGTTTTCGACTCCAGTGTGCATCCTCTGGTCCAGCCAAACCTGTCTGGCAGAATTGGGATAATGATAGTTGGTGGGAAGGAACATTTGAGAACATTTCATTGCAATTTCACAGATAGTCTTCAGGGTCCAAGTCACAGAAGGACACAGTGCCACTGGTTCTAGTCACGGGGCATGGCAACATGCTGCAGACTTTCACTCATTTTCTGTATCAATTTGTTGGCCTTGTCCATATGGATATATGCGGGGAAGCCATGTTTTTGCCGAGCCTGGATATGGGAATAAAGAATATGGAATCTGAGGCCCTGAGCCTAGTACATGGGCCCAGCAGTTCCCATTCTCAGTTCTCCAGGGAGACCATGCCGGCCCGGTTCGCAGATGTTCCCTCTGGCCCCAGCAGGCACACAGTGGGGATATTCTGGACACAGCACTGGATGAATCTTTGCCTTCTCTCTCATTGTTACCAAAATGCCAAAAAATATTTATTAAGGCAGCATGGCTGATGTCCAGGGATGAGAGTTTAAACAGCTCTTCATTAATGGGGTTCAGTATCTTCATTTCAGGAAGTAGGTCTTTTGCCTGGAGCAGGGAGGGAACCAATGTCTTCACTGTTTTAGGCATCAGATAAAAAATGCATTGTGTTCTGTTGACCTTTACGGATTTAGTGGATGCAAGATTTTTTTATCACTTCATCCAGACTGGACTGTGAACTCTGAATCTGAAAATGCTATTTCCAGTTGATGACGACTGAAATGCCAAAGAATTCCTGGCAGTTCTTGGAATCATTGAACAGATTTGGTAAAGGTTGGTGTAGTGATCAAATTTATCTGTGATTTCCTGTTCTTCCAGGTGGACAGCCTCTGCATTATAATCTGGCCATTTGTCTACTAGCGCCTTTAGTGTAAGAGGGCTTCCCGGGTTCATGTGGGATGTGGTCCTACAAACCTTGAAGGTTCAGGGAGGCTCTTCCTCAATGATGTCTCTAACATCTGTATCATCTGTGAGCTCTGCGAGTGTTGAACTTGCAGACATGTAAAGAGTTCCAGTACGTTGGCAGACACCTTAAAGTACGCAGTTGAGCAGCTGCTTAGGATGCTGCAATTTTGGAATTGGGCCTGAGTTTCCTGTTCCTCCAGAGATGAGTTAACTGTGGGACGGGTCTTCTGACTTGACTTGGGAATGGAAATGTACTTCGGCCTGAACTCCTATCAGTCACTTCTCATGACTCTGGCTGAGAAGTCTGGTGACTTGTTGAGCTGGGGTGCTATGACATTTTCAATCACCATATATGCATATGATAACTACGCATTTAATAAGAAAGAAAAATAGTATTGATACATTGAAATAAGACACCAATGAAGAATATTTAAGTGCCCTGGTTTGCAAAAAGAATAACATCAGAGGGTTGAGCCCCAGTGGCATAGTGGTTGTGTGCAGGACTGCGGCCCACTGGGATGGAGGTTCAATTCCAGCTCCACGGAGCAAAGGTTGGGCCTCCTACTCCCACCACCTGAGGGCAGTGATGACCCCCCCAAAAAACCCCAAAAACCAAAAAAAAAACAAAAACACAAAGAATAACATCAGATGGTGTTCAATATAAAAATATACAATAATATATAAATTATTAAGGGTTCACAGGCTGGGAAGGTTGGGAAGGGAGGAAATAAAGGGAAGCACATTGCAAAGGTCTCAAATAGAAAGAAAATATTTTGAAGATGATGATGGTCACTAGCTGTACAATTTTTGCATGATGTAATTGATTTATGGATTGTTATAATATCTGCAAGAGCCCTCCAATAAAATGATCAATAAATCATAATAAAATAAAGTGGTTGAAAAAAAAAGAATAAGCACATCCATCTTGGAAGAATTACAACCAGCATGCTTCTTGGATGTACGGGTGGAAAACATTTGTCTCCAGTTCTTTGGGCATGTAATCAGGAGAGACCAGTCCCTGGAAAAGGTCATCGCATGCAGTACAATGAGGGCCCATCAAAAGAGGAAGACTTTCATAGTGGCTGTAAGAGCCCCAGCGAGGGTGGCACCAGGCTGGTCGGTATTTATCCTGTTATGGGAAGTGCCGTAATGTGCTGGAACTGATTTGATGGCATCTAGCTACAACAAGCCCAACTATTTGGAGGTGATTACAGAAACATAGAAGAGCCATGTTGAGAAAATTTACTTGACAGTTGATTCTGGATTAAAGACAAATGAGAAAAAAGACACACATTATCAATGCAAGAAAGCGAGGTCAACTCCAGATTTATAGATATTTGCTCATTTCTATGGGAGTCAAAATTCACCAACCATGGCTGGTTTTATGCAAGTCTCTGAAGAGTGAGAATGGATGAAGGGTAGCGCAGCATTCGCATTTTTAGTATATCAGTACTAGACAGAACTGCCTATGTGTGAACATAGCACTTACCCATGACTCAGACTTGACCTTTAATATTATGCAAATGTTCCTTCACTTTGAAACAATTGAAACAGCACCTACTCATCCAATTCTTCTTCACAATCACTTCCACTTGCTGCACAAGTATCTTTTAAATCACTGAAATGGCTTTTAGCCTTTCATTACACTAAAGCCAAAAACTCAACTGTCTAGATCCAGTTGATTGCAGCTCCAAGTGACTTTTAAGGACAAAGTAGAATTGTCTCATAGGATTTCCACGGTGGTAAATTTCTGCAGTTGCAGGCAGAGTTTGAGTTGCCTGCCTCTGCCTCTTGGTTAACAGCCAGGGGATTTAACCTTTGCCCCACCAGCACTCCTTCATTCTTTCACTCAAATACTACTAAATAAATACTGTCTGGGCCTCTTCTGTTCTAACTTATAAGAATTGATTTATAGGTAAAGAATAGATCTCCTTCATCACCTCGCTATTGCCTGTTAATGTAAATAATTTCACGACAAAGCCAAATGTCAGAAAATTAGGAGTATTTTAATTTTTTTAATATTTATATAGTTATAAATGTAACTACATGTTTTTAAAATATACATTCACGCATATATTTTATATCTATTTACATTTATATAGGTGCAATTCAATATTTTAATGATGGCTAAATAAAATATTGTGTAAAATTTCCAAATCCCCCAAACGAGTAACAGCTCTAAAAATCAGACATGGGCTTTATGAACAACTCTTTTAGTGGGTACAAGAATTTAGTAATTTAGAAAATCCAAGAAAGGCAAGGAGGGGCCTCATCTATGATTTAGACTGTGGGTTCCTCAGCTAGGGAGATTCAATTGTCTGAGAGCTAGATTAGCTGGGTCAGGAGGCCTTAATTCCAACACATCTTCACTTGGATGCCTCTGTCCTTGGATGGGCTCAGCCGGAAGTGCTAATCCAAACAGAACTTTGGTGGCGCTGCCTGTCGTTAGCCGCCTCCAGGCACCCTGACTCATCACATGGCAGGTCTTTTCTCACCCAGTATCAAAGATTGCTTCTATTAATTGAGTAAGTCACAAGCTCACTCACATTCAAGAGGGCATTAGCTGTTTGTGGATAGAGTATCAAAGAATGTGAAGTCATGCATTAGAATGACTGCACAATATATATAATTCCGTATGCCCCCTTTCCACTAAACATTATTCTATAAACATAAAATGCATGTCCCGTAAACCTCATTTAAACATCTATTTGACAAGATCTACTCCTGCCTAGACAAATTCTTCATTGAAGATGCAAATATATGTTACAGTGTGACAGAATGATTTAGGTAGGGAAAGGGAATGTGTGTTCATATAAGTGATAGCTCCATAATAAAGAATCATGAGAGAATAAAAGTATTTCATGAGTGTTTAGCTAGGTAAAATTATTCTGAACGACCATTCATATTCAGAAATGCATCTTTTAGCATTTCCCTGAAAATTACAGGGCATATTTAATTTCATAAAAGAATATTAGATGTTCTGTGTTTTGCCAAATTCTATATATATATATATATATATAGTAGAAACATTGAACTGCAAAATTTCTGCTGTGTCAGCCAATACATGTTTGTATCTACAACTTTGTCAAAAGCCAATAAAGCAAAAAAGCTTATACATCTCAGTAAGGGTTTGTAAGCTCTATTTATTTAAAATGGAGTTTGGAGATTGGCTTTTCCATTTTGATATGAATCATATATCATTTTCATTTAGTGACATCAAATGTTAAACCTCAGTAAAACTGCCTTATAGAAGAAAAAATATGATGTTGACTCAGTGATAAACATTCCTAGATAAAAATGGATTCTGGATCTAAAATTAGATGCATAGATTTAGGAAATTAAAAACAAAATAAGTTCTGGAAATATATTTAGTTTAGAGAGACTTCTATTGCATAACATTTTTTCTTACTTGGAATGCTAAATATTATAGTTTGCTCTTTCAATTAAGACCTTTGTCTAGTATATTGAAGCCTAACTAGTGACTTGGAAGATAAAGATGAAAAAACAGATCTCAAACAAAAATTATTAAAGTGTGACCTACTTATAATGATTTTCTTCTCAATCAATCTTTTCCAAAAATCCAAGTATGAAATTGTACTAATGTCATTGGCACGTATGCCTCATAAAGTTCCCATGAATTAAATTGTCATTAGATCATATGGAACTTTTTCTACTAAGCATATTTTACAACCATTTCTTGATTTTAATTTTACAGTGGACATCTTGTCATTTTAGTCCATATAAGGGAAGATGCTATTGATTTTATTTCCCAACAGAAACTGCCTTTATGAAAAGTATGAGTGTGGATTCTTTTGTTTAGGAATGCTTCTTCATTAAACCGTCAGCTTTAATACATGTTTTATAATTCCTTACATGTGTGATCCTTGTAGGAAGTTGCATCTGTGAAACTCCAATGTCAAGTCATCTTGCACCTGGTAAAGTTACCTTTTCAGGTTTCTCAATTCCACCCACGCACGCCTCCACACTACCAGACACAGCATTTCCCCTTCACTGACACTGTACAAAATGCTACAACTAACTTCTTTAAATATTGTATTCTGCATGTTTTCCTTTACAACTTTTCATAAGCATTTATAACATTGGTTCTAATAAGTTCTTTAGAACTTTTCCAAATATAATTCCTTCATCATATCTCATACACCCACTTAAGATTAGCTGAGTTGATTCTTTATCCACATCTATGCAAAACCTGAGTAAACACAACATCATAAATTTTGACTAAGTGACTTCCTAAAGGATTTCTGGAACTATTAATCTGTATAGGACACATAGCCCCAATGGGTGAGTTTGAACTGTCAAACTTTTGGTTTTGGTTTTCATCTTAATATCTAACATACAGTGTTACCAAGGCTCCTTCAGACTCCCCAAACAATGCCACATTACCTACTGTGTCTCCTTTCAGAGTGCCGTGAATAGGCTCATTTACCTGGTTAAGGGGAAATGGCAGGTTGCAGTGGTATTGAAGTGACAGAATTCTCATCTCCCAGGTTGGAGTACCTGGGTTTTGTCTCAGGGTAATATATCTCATTCACAGATAACCACTGATCTGTCAGTCCAAACTGCATGTTGATATTATGCTAAATGGATTTCAACATTTTTAAGATTAATACACACTATGAACAAAGTTGTAGAAGTCTATTCAACGAAATCACTCAGTAAATTCCTTGAAATCACAATGCTGTATCTATCCATTGGTTTCATTGTACATTAGTTTCCAAACTAATACTAAGTGACTATGTGTAAGAAAGTCCAGAGAGTGAATATGATATTTCTTTTAATCTTCAGAGTAACCATTGGGCAAAAATGGCGATAACATCAGGTAAATATCACTTTGAACTTCCAAAAAATTTCACCAGCACCTACTTGATTCAGACTCATAAAGAATAGCCCAGCTCATCCAACATCCCACCAGAATGCTACTGTGGAACCCCCAGGTTAGAAATCCAATACAATCCTAAAGAAAATAAGCAGCAGGAACAATAAGAAACAAAATAAAAAAAAGATTTATTTGCATTATCTAGTTAATTCTCACAACAAACTCATGTTATTGATACAACTATACTGTTTATTTCATATCTTTTAAATTTTGGGGGGGGGGTAATTGATATCTTTTTGGTTGTTTTGAGGATCATCAGGAAATTCTTTTCTTGTTGCTGTTCGGGGTAGCACTAGTTGGATTTGTGCTGTTTGAGGTTGGAAGGGGATGTAAGGGCAGGCAGCTTGACCACTTAGCTGCCATCGGCTGAGGATGCCCTCAGAAAAGGGCTTAGCCTCCTGGCCACAGCCAAGAGAACAGAAGAGCGCAGCTGCAGCTCTCTGACCTGCTCGGGAATCTCCAGTCAGTCTGCTCCAGGTCTCTTGTGTAACCAGTCCACCAACCTGAAGCAAGGTTTTTCCTGCCTCTTCTTTAGTTGTTTCTGTTGATCATTATGGCTGTCAGGTTGGTTATACCCTTTAGCAGCCTGATGAACAATAGAACAAAGCACTGCCCGTTCCCGCACCATCCTCACTATTGTTCTCCTGTTTGAGCTGATGGCTCTAGCCCCCATGTCAGTTCAGCTTGTCCAGGGTCCTCCCCTCCTTTTGCTGCCCTTCTAATTTCCCTAGGAAGACTGTCTTCTCCAAGACCCAGTCTCCTGACAATGTGCCCAAAGTTCTTAAGATGAAGTTGCACCATCATTGCAGAAAAGGGTCCTTGTAGTGGTACATCTAAGACAGATCTATTTGTTCTTTTGACAGCTCCTGGTGTTTTCAAGATTTTTGCTAGCATCATGATTCAAATACATGGATTCTCCTTTCAGCTTCCTTATGCAATGTTCAACTTTCACATTATTATAAGGTGACTTAAAATAGCATGTTTTGGGTCAGGCACACCTCAGTCCTCAAAGTAACTGCCTTGCTTCTCAACACTTTGAAAAGGTTTTGCGAAACAGATTTACCCAGTGCAACTTTTAAAATATTTTAATTACTGATCCAAGCAAGATAGGACCCTTGGTAATTTCATTATTTTTTTCATTTATCATGATATTGCCTATAGGTCCAGTTGTGAAAAATTTGGTCTTTTTGTATTTAGTTGAAATCCATCTTGAGGGCTGCGAATCTTCATCTTCATCAGCAAGTGCTTCAGTCTTTCTCACAGTCAACAGACCCAAAGCAGATGTGATGGTTATCTTTTATATCAACTTGATATCCTGGGATGAGTTCAATCTAGCCCTCAAGCCACAGTCTGATGGCATCTCCTTTTATGACAAAAACTGTGAAGAACGTCTCTCTTTCTTGTACTTCACTTTCCTGCTTGACTGCATCTTGTGTTTCACATCTGGTAGCTTGGGCCCATCTGGGAGGCTCAAAACTCTGCTATGTTCCTGTGGATCGTCTACTCACATAATTTTGCACTCACATGCCAATGGTCTGCCAGATTCCCACTTCACCTTCCTGCTCTACCTGCGGGGATGGGTGCTTATTAACATGTTAAGGGTGTGCGCTATGGATGTCTCCAATGCTTGTCTTCTTCTTCTTAAACCACTGTAATATAATAGACAATTTCTTATTTTCTTATGAATTTTAATGACTGTTTTTCTAAGCATGTTCAACTAGCTTGAGAAAATAATGCTTTTCATGATTACCAAATGCTCCCAAGAGTAGTTTAATCAAATTTTCCATTACAATTACTTAACAAGATAACTGACAAGAACACTAGATGAAAATATCTGTAGTGGCCACCTCATTTTTTCCCCTTTTGATCAGTGTAATGACAGATAATGACAGCTTGAGATATTGTTTTGGGCCAGAAGTAGTTCATAAGTCTCAAAGAGCAATTTATCTTTCATAAAAGTAATGACCCCTGAAAATTCTCAAAGTTCTGAAGAATTCTTCAGTGGTGTGGCGTAAGAGAGTATATAATGATATGAAGGATCCCAGAAGAATAATGTCTTATATGAACATTTGGCAAGGCAGCATGTATCATGAGAAACACACACAATCTTTTTTCAAGCTTAAAATTTATTAACCCTTCTTATTTCAGTGCCAGTTAATTAAAAAAGTAATATATGCTTAGAGATAAATGATTTTCTTTCAAAATTACAATACCTCTAATAATTCTCTTCCTTAGCATTTTATTACGCTATGTAATATTTTTAAAATAAGAATGTTTCTATCACTTAGAAGATAGTTTAATAAAGTGAGAAAGAAAGTAACCTAATCTAACACCACCTACAGAAAATTGATAAATTGTTTTTTAAAAGCAAAGTTTATTTTTAAAGCTAATTTAAAGCGAAAACATTTGAGATAGATTTGTCCAAAGCAGGACTCTCAACCAAAGAGAATCTTCTCTTTTAGAAGAAGAGATTTCTGAAGGCGCCATCCTCCCTCTACAAGTCTGGATCACATTGCTATTATATTAGCTAACAGGTTCATTTAATTTGTATATCCCCGAGAACACTTTTCAAAGGAAAAAGAGAAAAGTCAGCTTCTTTTCTCCAGACACTTCTTTCTATTCTCCTGTATGTGCATAGTCTGGTGCTTGACTGCTTACCTGAAAGGTTCAAGCCCCTCCATTGCTTCATGAGAGGAAACCGAAACGCTGAATGCAAACACTGCTATCAGTTGACAACAACTCTGTGAGTCCCTCCCTCTGTGACATCATAGAGCTGCCCCTGTCAGTTTCTGAGATGGTTGCATTCTTCAGGAGTAGAAAGTGTGTCTTTTTGCTGCTGATGGTTTTCAACTTAGAGACAGCAATCCTGCACATACCACTAGGCCACCAGCCCTCTTTATCCAGAGGTGAAAAGTTGGTTTATTGTTGAATGCCATCAACAAGGTTCTGACCCATTGAAGTCCTATGTACAACAGAATTAAATATCATAGGGTGCTATTCAATCCTCACAATAATTCCCATATTCAATCTCCTTGAGCTCCTTCCTGTTTTTCACTACTCCTCTATTTTACCAAGCATTATGTCCTTCTCCAGAGACTGATCTCTTGTGATAATATGCCAAAATTATGTAATACAAAGGCATGCCATACATGCCTTTCAGGAGCATTTTGACCTTATAACTTCCAATGCACAAGAGTGTGTCCTTAAAGCAGGGAACAATCCTTGCAATATACTTCTCCTACACCACAATTAGAAGGTATCATTTTTTCTTTAGTCTTTTTTATTCAATATGAAATTTTACAGACATATAACGTAATGAAAAATAACATAACTTGGGGAAGATTCATCTTAGTCTTCAAAGTAACAACTTTATCTTTCAATACTCTAAAGAGGTCTTGTGCAGCAGATTTACCAAACAAAATGAGTTCTTTAATATTTTGAATGCCGCTTCCATGACCATAGATTATGGGGTCAAACAGACAAAATTCTCGATGAGTTCAAATTCACAATGCTATCTACTGAACCAGTTGAGGATTTGGGTTATCTTTCCATTGAGTTGCCAGTCCTGAAAGGCTACAGTTATTGCTCATCATCAGCAAGTACTTAAAGTCCTCACTTTCAGCAAAAAGGTTGTATCATACTGTGATAGTTAGGTATAGAGTGTCCACAAGGCCTCCATAGGAATATGTAGGCAGAATTTAATCAGGTCAAGGTTTGTTTGGACTGAGATAAATGCTTTCAGAGACTGGCCTCTTGTCTCTCTCTTTCTACCTGGTGATTAGACCGGCATTCTGCTGTGTGAGCTAGGCTTTTGCCTCTACTGTATGCTGCACTGCCTGTGGCCTGAGCCAACCCATGGTTCATGTTGCCTTCCTTGCATTGCTAGAGCTTGAAATGTCATCCACACTGCTGGTGGATTCTGTCTGTGTACTGCATTCACTAGAGCTTGAAACTCCATGGGCCCTGCTTCAATAAACTCCCAAGCTACTATTGCTGCTTGTCTTGTCTGAGAGGAATTTCTGTTGTCTGCTTCCATGACCTTGGCCCTTGGATCTTGGGCAAGCAACCAAGGTGAATTAAAGGACCTTTAGTATTTTAACTGTGTCACAAAAGTGAGTTAAACTGAGTCTTCTGTGCTTTGGACTAATTAGCTGCTATATTTCTTCATCCTATATGTAAAATATATAACATAAATATGTAAATATATATAGCAATATGCACATTTATTCTTGATATATATATATAATAAAATCATAAGTGACCTGGTTTTGTTTCTCTAGAAAAACCTGCATATACAAGTTGTTAATGAGTTTTCCTCCAATTCTTATGCCACATTCTTCTTCATCTAATTCAACTTCTCTGATAATACTCAGCATACAAATTAAATAACTGTGGTGAAAGTATACAAACTTGGCACACCTCTTTTCTAAATTTAAACCAGGCAGTAAAACCTTGTTCTGTTTGCACAACTGTCCCTTGATCCATGTACAAGTTCTGCATGAGCACCCACAAGCTTTCTATAATTCCCATTTTTCTCAAGGTCATTGCTATTTTATGGTTTGTAAAGTCAGATGTCTTGACATACTCAGTAAAACTCAAGTAAATATCACTTTCTGCTTTCAATCAAGATCTATCAGATCAGCTATGATATAGAGATATGTCCTCTTCCGTATCTATCATGAACCTATGGCCAGATTCTGTTCACACACTGCTGCAACCATATGTGATGATCATCAGCTAAGTGTTTCTTTCCGAAAATAATAATGATATTGTTCTATTTGTTGAGGATTCTTTTGGGTCACCTTTCTTTGGTAGGGGGAATATTGGAACACTTTGCTACATTTGAACAAGTAGCTATCTTCTATATCGCCTATCATAGATGAGTGAGTGCTTCCAGTGCTGCTTCTTTAGACATTTCGATTGATATGCCTTCGATTCTTGAGTCTTGTTTTTGGCTAATGCTTCTTCATTCAGTGCTTGTGGTTCTTGCTCATATGCTACCTGCTGAAATTGTGGATTATCCACGAGTCTTTGTGGTTCAGTGACTGTATAGTCTTTTAATCTTTTCTTGATGCTTTTTGCAACATTCAATATTTTCCCATAGATTCTTTCAAGATTGAAATTCAAGGCCTACCTTTTTCTTTGAGTTCATGCAATTGAAGTTAAGCTGAACATGTTCTGCCCTGATCTCTCTCCCATCAAAATGCAAAAAAAAATGTATCCCTGGAAACCCTGTGGGAAAGTTATCCTCTATCCTATTGATTTTCTAAGAATTGGACTTGATTTGAGGACTACAAAGTCATGATCAATATTCGGGGTCCATGAGACAATGTTCTTCTTTGGACAAAATGGCTGCAAGAGATCTTTTTAAAGTTCTAAAAGTGTGTCAGCACGGGTAGACTAGAGGAACAAATTTCATAGACATGCATATGGACATAAGGAAAAGGTTTATATACAAGAGGCATGTGACACTAAGAAGGCATCCCAATCCAGTCCAGTACAAGGTCATTAGTCTGAGATTAACCCATATGTCCGAAATCAGTCTACAAAGTCTCCTTCTAACTCACGAAGTCACAGGACAGTGGGTTCAGAATTCTGGCACTGGCAGGGGTCTCCCCATGGCTCCTTGCTTCCAGGGCTCAGGGTCCATCAACAGCATGCTGCTCCCCCTTCAGAGGTCTGGCTCCATCAGGGCAAAGCTGTGTGGTCTCTCTGCCGGCTACTCCAGCTTCTCGGACACTGGCATCTTGTCTTTTCCGTGACTCATCGCCTCTGAGACTAACTCCCAACAACTGGGGAAGATAGCATCTCATCTTCACGAGGGAAATATCACAAGATTTCCCAAAAGTCTCAGGAGAAAGCCATGCCCACATAGAGGCCTCATTGGCTACTCAATGGCTATCTCCAGATTAACAGTGTAGACTCCACCCCTAATCATAAAATTAACATAAGCACATAACTGCCACATAAAAGCAAACATGTTTTTCTTTTTATGACTAATGTTTTACTGACCTAAGATGTGATCCTTTCATGCACCTCTTCGGTATGCAAAGCCTGTTCAGAAGTAGAATTGGTGCATTTGGATTGTGGAGGTGTCAAAATATTGCATATACTAGGAAATTTGATGCTGTTCAAGGATTCACATTGGAAATGTCAGGAAAGCCTTGCACAGCTAGCAAGCAGGCCAATCATTCATTGATCAAAGACTGGCAAAAAAAATGTAGTTACTTGTTCCCAAAAAGATTTGCATCCTATTCGAGCTGATTGTAACAATGCATGACAACTCTTTTCAGAAGCAGTTTAACTATGAAGCCAAGCTTCACCTAGATTCCCATGGGTGAAGAGAAAGAGCTTTTGTTTAAGGAGCATTTGGTTCATTTTAATGCTAGTGGAATAATTTGGATAGACATAACCATAATGGTGGGGCAGCATGAAGAGTGTGATGATGACACTGATTTTCACATGTAGCTGGTGTTGACTTAGTCATTGTTTTGTTTTGTATATTTTTTGCCCAAATTGGAAAAATGCATAGATAGCAATGAGTTTGGAGAAAAAGACAATATTTTAAAATCAGTTGTGCTGTAGCTTGTTCAACTCTTCTTGATATGCCTGAACTATTGAATTACATGACGGATGGATGAGATTCCACTAAAACTGTTTTTTTAAAAAAATATTTACAGCTTCAGAAACTCAATAAATGGTCTTTGGAATTGACTTGATGACAGTGGTTTGATTTTAAGTTTTATTTATTTTAATCATTTCTAATGCACAAATTAAAAAGTTGATTCATTGAGCAGTCACATATCATATTATGCTAGGGGAATGATTTCAGTTCAAACTCACAACTAGGACCTTTTTGTATCCATTTCTTCACTTATTGTCTAAAAATAACAAAGACAGCAAAACAAAACCTCAAAAGTCCCTGTAATTGTAAGTATGGCATTTTATTTAAGGTCTCTGAGTCACTTTAGTGATTTATAAAGCCAAAGGGTGTGGGAGTCCTAGACTGGAAATAAGGGAACTGGGGACACCCAAGTTTATAGTCACTATCTGATGTCTTAGGGAGACTGGGTAATCTGCTGGGCTGCACCCTATAATTTATGAGATCAGATTTATCTCCAGGTAGCTAGTATCAGAGAAAAAAACCACCACATATACAGTTGGTGTCAGAATAGAATTGGAAGAGTTGTGAGCAAAATTGGTAAAAGATTGTCTCAAGATGATTTATTATTTTTTTTTAGTTTGATGTCAGATAAAGGTGAAATTTTATTCTTTCACATGCAATTGATGTTAGAAAATGGGAGCTAATATTTTCTACACGAGGGTTTGTTCTAAAAGTTGGACTCGCATGAATTAAATACATTGATTTGGAATGACAGCCTTCTCTCTTGGTTTATATGTGCTCTTAGACATAGCCAAAGCACAACGTTCTCCATCTGTTGATAGCAATAACCTTTTTGGAATGTATTATGCCTTCTCACTCAGATTCAACATGATGAGTTTGCCTTTTTTATTGAGCATTCAATCAATATTTTAATTAAAAATGATTCATCTTTGCTATATATTTAAAATATCCCTAGTAAATTCTTATGGCATAATGGAAGAAAAATAATTATTAATTTACATAATCATATAAAAATGCTTCACTAAATTTACACATGATATACCAGAAAACAAAGACAGACCATTTGCTATTGAGTTAATCTTACTCACAGTGATTTCATGTGTGTCTGAATATAAACTATGAATGACTGATCTTTAAAATCTGATAATCAAGATCAGTTGGTTTCCTTTAAACCAACTCTTACCTCTATTTGAATTTCCAGCAGGTGAGTGCCTTAACCCTTGGTGCTACCCAAGTATATATATCAAAGGGTGTTAAAAATCAATTGAAAAAATATAATTAAGCTTTTCATAACATTTTGTAGTTTTCTTTTGCATATGTGTATATATGTATAAACTAATACATATACATCACACATCCATAGACACATTCATCCCCATGTACACATGCACACATGTATATATGTGTATGCATAATGATGCATGTATCTATCATTACATTTGGGTATATATGTATGCATAATATATATTACATTTTCAATTTTCCTTATCTAAAAATCCAAGTGATGGTTATTCCTTTAATCAGTAAGAATTATAATTAACTAGTCTAATTACATGGATAATTTAGATGCACATTTAAAAAAATGTTTGGTAAATCCTTGTCTTCATTTTCATGCAACATATTCTATATATTGCAAGACAACCTCTTATTGGCTAACTATATGTTTTTTTTTGCAAACTATGACAATTGCTTTGCAATTTTTCCCTCCTAAGAGCAACATATTTTCCTCCTTACAAAATCTAGGGTGATAGTCTTTGTCTAGAATGTGTGTAAAAGCCATGCCTATTACACTGCAGAGATGTGCCAAGCCACATTTCTGAAGTGCTGGCAATAGTAAGACCCTTTGGAATTTACAGAGCTGTCCTCTTCATTAGAATGAAATAAGGATCTGCATCAGGAGGCAGAAGGCCCCAAGGAGGCTAATCTGGAGCATAATAGAGCTCCTTCTTCTGGGAGTTATACAGGATGCTCCCAAAATAAACCAGAATGGGAACAGCAAGCCTGGCTGGTTTTTCAGAAATCATCGAAAATAAGTTGCTACCCTTGACTATTCTGTTTGGGGATAAAGCATTTATAAAAACAGCACTATTGCCTCCAAGTAAACATATCTTGAATTTAGAATTAGAAAGTTCTATGATTAGACTATTTAAATATAAAGGAAATATTTTTGATTTTTTGTTTTTGTTTTAATCAGCTAGTAAACCTTACAGTATCTGCTGAAATACAGGCAGTCCTCACTTTTCACTTGTCTGACTTCTTCTGACAGGAATGGCAGATGCAGCAATGTCTCTTAGGACCCTGATCATTATGAAAATTCTATAAGTGGATATATATATATATATATATATATATGTGTGTGTGTGTGTGTGTGTGTTGAAACACTCTTTGCTTCTTAGTTAATTCTGACCCATACAGACCCTATAGGACATGGGAGTAGAAAACTTCATCTTTCCCTCTCTGAGTGACTAGTGGTTTTGAATGAGTGACATTGTTGTAAGCAATCCAACACTTAATCACTACATCATGGTAGATTACATGAAGGCATAATCAATGGGGTCAGGAAAAATTATATATATATATATATATATATACATATACATACTTGTGTATCAGAGGAATGTGCATTTAGGTAATATTGATTTAGCATGTTAATGTAAAATAGCTTTACTGGAAAAAATCACATTCACATTCTATCTGTGAAAGTCATGTCCAATAACATAGCTAGTGTCAATATTTTACTAATAAAGAAAGATACATTTATATCTGATGAGTATTCATTACTGGAAACTTGAAGAGTAATGTGGGAGTCAAAATTCCAATATAAGATGTAGCACACTTAATCTAATGTTTCAATTTCAGTATCAAATGCATTTTGCTTATAGAAGATGAAAGAATGATTATAGGCCTTTAATTTATATAAGTGTATATCTATCTGCCCTTCCCACAACCTGCTCTGTGTGTGTATTTTACCTTTTATCCCAGACAAAATTGTATGGTAATGGACAATTTATTTCCAGGTGCATGAGTGAAAAATACATATGTTCTTGTTCAACAGCTTTTCCAGAAAGTAAAATTTTATTGTGCATTGGTTTACAAAGGAAAAAAAATTAAAGGTAGGAGATTCCATAAATTTAAGAACTGTCAAGGATAGGTGAATAGAGAATGAAATTCACAGCACAGCAATGATAGTTTAAAAGAAAAAAGATACAAGTGAAAAGTGCAAGCTAGCACATTTAAAATAATAAATATTTTATGCATATTAAATACTTTATAAGACCATTAAAACATAAAATATAAAAACATAAGATAAAAGTAAATTTGGCAACTTAAACATACTTAAAGTAAAGAGACAAAAGCAAATCCAAAGCAGTTATCTTCCAAAATAAGATAAAAGAAATGTTTCATTTGATCTTTACTCTCATTTTCCTTAGTCTAGTAGTTCCTATCACTTCACTTTTTTAAAAAACGCTGAATAAATGCAACCAGACATATATTCCCAAATTCAGAATGAATAAAAAGAAAGGGAACTGCTCAGTTCTTTGCAACATGCCTGAGCAAGCTGTAGCCCTCTGTGTTCTTACAGATTCATTCTGTGTGATTCTTGCCCCTCTGCATCTCCATTCATTTATAACTTTTGGTGCCCTGACAGGAGGCCCAAAGGGACACTTGGAATGAAGGTAGTAAGTTATGTGCAGTACAGCTTGGCAAAAGGCAGAGTCGTAGGAAATTCTGTATCTACAGAAAAACTACATATTGAAGTTTGACAACTATTCAAAAGACGACAGATATAATACTCTCATCTTGAATTTTTAACAAACATTTTGCTTGTGTACATAAGCATTGTTATTGGTTTCAGCCTGAAAACAAGAATCAATTACATGCTAAAGTATGTCTTGTGCTTTGAAAAGGTTACATCAAAGTGGTGAAACCATTGATCATGATGCATGGGCATTAATGTCTTTAGCTAATATTGCTATAAAGCTATTTCAGTCAGATAGTGAAAGTGAAAGGGAAAGACCTGCTTGCAAAAATATTATAGGAGCTGCTGGGATGAATGCATCTAGCAAATCTATATATGCAAAGTTTTTGATAGTTTCTATAGTCCTCCTTCATCATCAGATTCTTCCTCTGAAGAGGAGAATAAGTTTTCCATATGTGAAGAATAAAAGAGTTTGGTTTGTTTAGTAAATAACATATCCGAGTGTCTTCAGTTAGATTCTGGAAAGGCAGTGGAAGAACCAACGGCCCCTTATTTTGGGGAGAAACCTCCACCATAACACAAAGATAATATGATTATGTCTTGAACTCCAGCTGAAAGGTTGAAATTATTATGTAAATTAAATGAGACTTCTCTACCCTCTCCCACATCCATGACAGCTCTTTTCCCTGTTATTAGACCTGAGGTAGCTACTGATATTTTACACCATAATGAGTGGGTGCAACGTGATCATGAAGGGCATGAGTCTAAGATTTTGAAAGTTTTGAAGGAAGCTGTAAACACTTAAGGTACAGTCGCCTTATATCCAAGGGCTTTTATACTCTTATATTACTGACAATATTATGATACCCTTAGATTGGGATAATTTAGTTAAAACAGTATTAACGTCTGGCCAGTATATTCAATTTAAAGCTTAGCGACATGAAGAAGCAGAGAAACACACTCAGACTAATAATGGCAGTGGGCAACCTCCATTTTGAAAAGTAGCTGGCACTGGTTCTTTTGCAGCTATGGCTCAGCAAGCCATCATAGGGGTGACACTATTGAACAATTTCTTAATCTATGCTAACATGTTTGGCAAAAATTAGATAAAAATGGAGAAGCAGAAAAATATTTACTACATTTTTACAAGGGCCCAATGAATTTTTTCCTGATTTTTCTATCCTGTCTTTCTACTGCTGTAAGACATGCTGGGAATTCACCTGAATTGCAGATTTCTCTCCTTCAGTTGTTATCTGTTGGAACCTGTGCTCACTCCCACCACTTAGAGTTTCATCCTAACTAAACTCCCTGACAGTGGTCACAGTAACCTTGATGCAATGCAGCAAAAAAGGCTCCCAGAAAATTTTGAACCCCTTTCTAACACTTAGTTAATGCAATTTTCATAGTTAGTGATTCTTTAAGTTTAGGTGGAGACAGTAAATTTCAGAAGGTCAAAGTAAGTTGTAAATGGTTGAAACAAGTGAAGGCTCTTTTACAATCTTGCTCAGCTTGCCAAGTGGTCTATTTCCCTCATCTTCCTTTAGGGACTGAGTCTCAAGGAGCAAACCAGAATAAAATTTGGCAAATGAATATTACTCAAATTCCTTCTTTTGGCAAAAAAAAAAACATGTTCATCATTCAGTTGATACTTTTTCTCATTTTTCATAGTCTATTCCTGCAACTACAGAACATGCTGATGCTGTATGTTGTCAGAAACATTTGTGATTATGTGAATTCCACTTATTATTAAATCAGATAATGGTCCTCTTACCTTTCTAAAAAATGCTTGACTTTTTTCCAAGAATATGGAATTCAACATTTGACTGGGATTCCAGGAAATAATACTGGTCAAGCTATTATTGAATAACAAAACCAGACTTTGAAAGAGTTGTTTTCAAAACAAAATGGGGGATATGGTGATATTTAATCAAAAAAGGCAACTATATACAGACTTATATAATTCAAATGTTCTAAATTTGAATGATGATAATTTCATGGCTGCTAAATTGCTTTTGGAAAATAATGTTTCTAAAGATATAGAACAGCCTATATGGTTTAAGACTTTTGAACAAGAAAAATGGCAACCAGCTATGGTCATAAAATGGGGAAAAAGGAATGCTTAAATTTCTACAGGAGAAAAGAAATTGTGGGTTTAAATAAGCAAATAAAATAAAAAAAGAGACCTTTTCCTTGGAGTGAACTAAACCAGGATTTTTCTGGCATGAGCATACCAAAAAGGCTGTTCGAGTTCCCTTGATAATGCCTCGGCATGCTGACTTGTCAACATGGGGACAGATTAAAAAGTTAAACATGAGGCTGAGCCCCGGTGGCATAAGTGGTTGAGTAAGGGACTGTGTCTGAGGCTTTGGTGGTTCAAATCCAGGGGTGGCTCTCAGGAGCAGTGCTGGGTAGCTCCTATGACCACCAGAGGGCAGTGATGCCCCCCCCCCCAAAAAAAAAAGTTAAACATGAAAGAGCTAATGTTTCCCATGGACAGGGGTGACAACTTCTAACTTGTTTTTAGCAATGATGGCTATTTTGATTATTCAGGTAAACGCTGAGAATTGCACTTATTGCATCTCTATTCCTAACCCACCTCTGAAGAGAGGAGTCTCTTGGACTAATCTTACTGTTCCTGATTATATTAATGAATCCCTGTGGATGCCTGGATCTCCAGATGATCAAAGATCATTTTTGGCAAATGAAGAAGGCACTATTATTACATGATATGAAACTGGGGTTGAAGGACTTCCTTTGTGCATTGGACACCATGAGCATTGTTTAAAATTAAAATATCAGGACTGGTTGTCAATTACCAAAAATTCAGAAGATAAGAGCAAACCACAAAAATTGTTAATTTTAAGTGTTCAAGGGTTTTCCAATTTAAATATAACAGGAAGTTTTTATGTACTTTTGTTGCCACTATGTCAATCACCAGCCTATGTGCACTTGTCTAATTGGGCACATTGGAGTACTTGCAGAGGAGAACAGACCTGAGTGTTAATTAATACTTCCTAGGGAATTGTCATCAATTAGAGTCCTTCACATTCCTCTTGTGCTAAATCTAGTGCAGTAGATCATAGATGGCATTCTCATAGCCACACTGTGGCAGTCATATGCTTATGTTAATTTTATGATTGAAATGTATGTGTGGAGTCTAGACTGTTAATCTGGAGATAGCCATTGAGTAGCCAATGAGGCTTCTATGTGGGCATGGCTTTCTCCTGAGACTTCTGGAAAATCTCACAATATTTCCCTCATGAAGATGAGAAGCTATCTTCCCCAGTTGTTGGGAGTTAGTCTCAGAGATGATGAACCACGGAGAAGACAAGATGGCAGCCTCTGAGAAGCTGGAGGAGCCAGTGGAGAGACCACACGGCTTTGCCCTGATAGATACAGACCTCTGAAGCTGGAGTGGCATGCTGTTGATGGACCCTGAGCCCTGGAAGCAATGAGCCATGGGGAGACCCTTGCCAGTGCAAGGATTCTGCACCCATTGACCTGTGTCTTCGTGAGTCAGAAGAGAACTTTAAAGACTGATTTTGGGCATATGGGTTAATATCGGACTTATGACTCTGAACTGGACTGGGTTGGGATGCCTTCTCGGTGTCACATTCCTTTTGTATATAAATCCTTTCCTTATACCGATATGCGTGTCTTTAAATTTGTTTCTCTAGTCAGCCCATTCTAATACACACATAATCGACACACAAGCATCAGAGCCCATTATTGTAGCATGAGGGAGGAATTTCTCCTCACAGTCATCATTTGATAGGGATACCCTTTCAAAATCATTTATGGAAAATAGGTGTGGCCATGTTCCCTATTAGAAGATGGATTAACAACAGTACTAATCATGCAGGAAATTACACCTTGTCTTTTGCAGTTAATACAACCTGATACTTCCAAGCTTGTGTGTGTTTGTCACATCTTTTTATGAAAGGAGCTGACAATTGGAATTGCTCTTCTGGAGAAATTAATTGTAATAATTGCTCTTTTTTAAAACTTGTTTCAATTCTTCTATTTTTATTAATCATAGTAATGAAAGTATGTATATATATTTTGAGAGTAAGAGTAGAAATATGATTGCCTAGTTAACTGTCTCAGCAATGACAAAGTTCTCCTTTGTTAGTTTTAATTGACAAATTGTCTACATGACTTATTAGAAGGTCAAAGTGATTATTAGGACATTTAATACCTGCAAATTTAGGAATCAGAGTGATTACTGTTACTGCTACTGCAGAATTTGCTTCATATCAGTCTGTACAAACTGCTACTTTTGTAGATTATTGGCATCAAAATTCTGAAGTTTTGTTTCCACTCAACAACATATTGATCAGCAAGTTAATGAACAATTTACTGATTTATGTCAAACAGCTATTCTTTTGGGAGACCAAGTCAATAGTATTAAAGAGCAAAATAAATTAAAAAGTGATTGGAATCACACATCCATATGTGTTACTCCTGTGACGTATGATACACTATTTCCTTGGGATTGTGTCACGTGACATTTTGCAATTACAATATCACATATAAATGAGGGCTGAGCCCCGGTGGCGTAGTGGTTGTGCACGGGATTGCGGCCCACTGGAACGGAGGTTCAATTCCAGCAGTGGCGCTGGGCCTCCTACTCCCACCACCGAGAGCAGTGATGCCCCCCCCCCAAAAAAAAAAATGAAACAGATTGATGGCACTCAGGTGCTTGACAGTATTTTGCAAGATATCCATCAACTTAGCCCCATTCCTTCTTTTAAAGCGACACTTGACTCTTTTTCACCTTTGCTTTTGCTCATAATTTGTCTCTGTTTTGTCTTTTGTATATTATTCCAAAAAATCCTTGATAAATAAACAATTATAGACAGAAAAAATGCTGCCTTTGCAGTATATATTTTTTATTTGGATGCTATTAAAAAGGGGGGGGGCGGCGAGAATGTAGTTAAAGCATGGCTAGAACTTGGATACAAATCAAAACTCCAAGGATACACATTTGGGGTCAAAATTATCTGCACACAGGTGCTTTGCTAGGTGTGTGCATTGAGATTTATCTGAGGTTTGATTGTTGCTAATTGGGAAAAAATATCCTTGATAAAGAATGTTATTCTAGAGCTTGGTCTGTTCTTTGCTTTGTAGATTATATATCTAAAGCCCCTGTTTTATTAGATAATGTTGTTCCAAGAATGTTACTTATCAAATTAAAAAATATATATGAGTAAATGCAACCAGGCATGTACTCCCAAATTTGAGTATGAATAAAAAGAAAAGACACAGCTCAGTTCTTTGCTACATTTCTGAGCGAAGTGTAGCACCCCTGTTTTCTTATTTTGGGGGTGGGGGGTATTCAATACCCTCTGGTGGTCGTGGGAGCTACCCAGCACTGCTCTTGAGAGCCACTGCTGGATTTGAACCGCCAACCCTGCGGGACCCCTGCTTTCTTACAGATTCATTCCATGTGCTTCTTGTTCCTCTGTGTCTCCTTATAACAACACATATTCTATGCTAATATCCAAACAGGGCAAGGATCCAGAAAGAGTAGAGAACTATAGGACCATATCTCTAATGAACATTAATACAAAAATACTTAACAAAAATTTGGCCAATAGAATAAAAGCTATAAAAAATGATTAATTCATCATGACCAAGTGGGATTCCTACAAGGGAAACAGGGATGATTCAACATTCAAATTTCTATTGACTTTATCTCTCATAGTTACACACAAGAAAGGACAAGAAACACAAGATAATAGCAATAGTTGCAAAAAAGCATTTGGGAACATTCAACACACATTCCTAATTAAGATATTCAAGAATATATGATTGGAAGGAAATTACCTCAATATAATACAAAAATTTATGAAAGCCAAAAGCCAACATTGCAATCAATGGAGAAAAGATGAAAGCATGCCCGCAGGGAAAGGAGACTAAAGATGCCCTTTGCCTTCACTTTAATTCAAAATTATCATGGAGGTTCTAGCTAATAGCATAAGGGAACAGAAGGACAGCAAAGATATTTGTATTGGGAAAGAAGATGTGAAACTATGTTATTTGTAGATATCAGTACTAATATATTGAGAACACTAAAGGCTCCACAGTAGGAATTCTGAAAGTGATAAAAGAATATGGTATTCTGGCAAGATACAAGAGCAACAAACAGAAATCAATTGGATTACTAGATACCACTGATGGGACTACATAATTGAGGTAAAGAAGGTAGTACTCTTCATGATAGCTTAGCATAAATTGAGAAATATAGAGATATAACTAATCAAAAAATATCTACGTGAGGAAAATTTGTGAACATTATTACAAGAACCCCAAAGGCACTTTCACAAATAGAAAAATATCCAATGCTCCTGGCTCACAAGACTCAATATTGTAATGATGTCAATACCAGAGACACAATATAAGTTCAATGCAACCACTATACAAATGACACATCACCATCCACCCCACGCCCCAAAGAAATGGAAAAAATGACGACAAACTTCATACGGTGACTGAAGAATGCTAGAATTGGCAGAGAACACCTCAAGAAGAAGAGTAAACGATAAGGGATTGCTTTACCTGCCTTTAAAACTTATGCAGCCACAGTTATAAAAGCAGCATGATACTTACATTATGCAAGGTGCTCTAGAAAAACAAGACCAGGACTCTAATCATTTTTATATATTTATATAGATAGATAAATAACATAAGAAATAAAGCTAATTAATCTATAAACCATCTATTGGCCACTGGATTAGGCATATACAGTTTCCTGGAGATCACTGCTCCAGTTCCTCAAGTTTCTGCCACTTAGTTGGCCACAAGGAGGCCATTTTATCATTCTGTCAAGCTAGCTGCTTCAGGAAGACAAGGAACATGATAGGACCAGTAGATTCAATGGGCATGGGCCCAATGAACACTGGATTTGCTGGAAAGTGAGTTCTTTAATCTCAAGCAATGCTACGTGGCATGCCATGCCAGTGGATGAGTCATTCTGTAAGTCCATGAATGGGAATTTGGGCAGAAGTATTATGTGCAGGGAAAGCAAATCCATATCCAGAGTATGTGTCTATTCAAGTAAGAGCAAAACACGGTCCCCTCTATGATGGAAGCACTCCAATGTAATCTACATGCCACCAAGTTCCCAATTGATCTTCCCAAGGAATGCTCCCACATCTTGAACTTAATTTTGGTTTCTATTGCTGACAAGTGGGACACTTAGCTGTGGCAGTGGTTAAGTTAACCTTGGTGTGTGGAAGTCCATATGGCTGTACGCATGTATAGTGTCCACCCCTCCCTCCATGTCTACTTTGTCCATGGACCCATTGGATGAAAGCAACAGCAGCAGAGGAAAGAGGAGGACTAGTCTCCACAGTGTGTGTCATACATTTTGTTATTAAAGTCCTCCTCTTCAGAGGTCACCTTTTGGTGAGTGTTCACATGAGAAATGATGTTTTCATGGGCTCTATTTGCACAATAAACCTACCTAACACAGCTTTGGTTTATGACAGATACATGCACCAATGGATATGAACAGAAAATCCAAGATTAAAATCAGCTGCATACAGAGAACTGGGTTTTGATCAAAACCCCAAAATGATCAAATGGGAAACAGATACCCTTATTAAAAAATTATGCTACGCAAAATGGATACCTGATGGCAGAAAAATGAAGCAAGACCCTTACCTCACTCCATAGACAAGAATAAAAATCAAGTGGGATCACAGACCTCACGGTAAAACTCCACATTATCAGGAGCATTAATGGGGAAACTGGGACAAAGCTAAGAACTTTAGCACAGAGGATACATGGGCGGTCAGAAATAAGGAATAATACACACTCAGAAGACAATATAGACAAGTGGGACATACTTAATATATAACAGTTGTGTATATTGGAAGACTTCATCAAGAGAGTAATAAGAGAGTTCAATGACTGGGAAAATAGGTTTGACAATTACATATCAGACAAAGCTTTCATTACTAAAATCTAAAGAATTCTGCAAAGTTATAATAAGATAAAAATGAATTTCCCACTGAGAAAGTGGGCAAAAGACTTGAACGGAAGATTTATAAGGGAGGAAGACAGAATGACCAATAGTGACATGAGATATTGTTCACGGTATCAGTCATCTGGAGAATGAAAATTAAAACTACTATGAGATACCACCTAACACCCACAAAGACACCCAAGTTCAAAAATCAGGAAGCAAAGCATTTTGGAAGGGATGTGATAAGACTGGGACACTTATTCTCTACTGATGATCTTGTAGATATGTACAGTCACTGTGGAAAGTGATTCGTGATACCTTCAATAGATAGAAATAGAGTTACATTACCTTGCAGCAATTCTACTACCAGGCATGTACTCAGAAGAAATAAGAAACAGACCACAAAAAGACATCTGCACCCCTATGTTCATTGCTTCACAATTCATAATCACAAAGAATTCAAAACAGTCTATATTTCCATCAACAGATAAATGGATGAAAAAACTCTGGTATATTCACACAAAGGAGTACTATGCATCCCTAAAGAATAGTGATGAAAAGACGAAGCATCTAATCTCATGGAAACAGTTGGAAGATGTTATGATGAATGAAGTTAGGTAAATACAAAGTAACAAGTATGGCATGAGTTCACTGAAGTAATTTCAAAAAGTAGAACAGGCATAGGGGGAATACACATCAACCACACAGTCCCTGGGATGAGGACCAGAGCAAGACTAAACCCAACAATGCATACGCTATCAAAAAGAAATTAAATCTTTAACCTATATTGAACTATGTCACCCCCACTTCTGCCCCCAACTTCTCATATGACTTTATGGTCCACAGATCAGCGGGGGAAGAAAAAGATGTCAAAGGGGGACCAAGAACTAATCCACACAGAGGGGATGTATTATTTATGGATCCACAGAAAAGGAAGAGAGAGAGAACCTCTCTTGAAGACGACAATCCTGCTCCAACAGCTCATTCACAGAGAAGAATGTAGGTCTATCAAGGACAGTAGTGAAGATACTGTTCAAGGATGGCAGCCTATCTGACCCACCCCCATGCGGGCAAACCAAGAGAGAAGTGCAACAGAGCAGCAATAATAGAAAAGCCACGAAGTATCTGAGCAATCCCGATTTTAGATTTCTGACTCAGAGAGAAGCACTTGGCACCCCATCTAAACTGTTTCAGAGATTGCTTACAAGGGGGCTACAGTCTACAGGTAAAAGGGGTGAGATGGGGAGCACTAGAAGGCTCCATCCTTGAATGCAGGAAGAGCAATAGGTACTTGTAGGAGATGCACTTCTTGTTGATGACTGCTGAGGACTAAAAGGCCATAATTTCTCTTGGGTAAGTGGATCGGGATATGGGACTGTGAAAGAAAAGGGTCTGCTCATAATTTAACAGAGAGATGATATGCATCTACTCTGGTCCAAGAAAATAGTTAGATTTATAACTATGTGTACTCTATCATCTATCTATCATCTATCGATCTATTTATCTATCTAGCTATCATTTATACAAGATAGGGTATGCAATCCCAAGCAGATTGCAATGGGACTGAAGGCTCAGGAGGGAAGATATGGGAGGAGGGGAGCAGTGAGCCAGTAACTACAGAGACAGGGGAATAATGTGGCTTATGAGGTTGTAGCATTCCTGGTTATGTTTGATGAGTTGAAAGGTACCCCAGAGAAATTACTGAGAGGTGAGTGATAGCTAAACATGATATTGATGCAGAAGGAAAGAAAAAGAGGAAAGAACAAGAAAGTAAAAATTGTGTGTGTATATATATATATATATATATATATATATATATATATATATATATATGATAGATAAGCCTTCAGGAACAGTGACAAGAATTATGATCCCCTGAGGGTATGAGAAGAGATGCAGGGATAAAGAGAGGTGCAATGATGACTGTATAACCCTTCTCCAGGGGAACTAATAAGAAAATAGTATGTGAATGAATACATTGGATGGTATAACATATGACAACATATATAATAAAATGGTTCCTGGGGCATAAGATGGGATAAGGAGGGGATAAAGAGGAACTGATATCAAAGAGTTTAAGGAGGAAGAAAATGATTTGTAACTGATGGTGTGCATAAGTTGTTGCTGGGTCCCATATCAGGCATCAGAAGACCCAAAACAAACAATCATATTGATGCAAAAAAGACTGGGTGGAATGGAGACCAAAGTCCATCTGAGATAATTGGATATTCCCTAATAGAAGGGTCACAAAGGAAGTGGGGAGGCAGTCAGGGTATAGTGTAGCACTGACAAAAACTAAAACACTCCACTAGTTCTTGAATTCTAGTTCCCCATCCCCGTCACATACTATAATGACCCCAGCTTTATCTTACAAATTGGCTATACTAGAACATGTGTACTGGTACAGATAAGCGCTCTGGACACACAGATAAGCCCTTAAGAGCAGTAATTGAGGGTAGGGGGAATACCATGGGGGTAGGGGGAAAGTAGGGGGAGTAGGGGTAGAAGGGGGAAGATGATAGAAATGATCAATGTGTAATCACCACTACCCAAAAGGAGCAAACAACAGAAATGTGGATGAAGGGAGGCAGGGGACAGTGAAAATAATATTATCATAATATGAAAGATAAGATAATAATTCATAATTTCTCAAATGATCATGAGGGTAGAATCGGGAAAGGAGGAGAAAAGAGGGGTTGATAGCAAGGGCTCAAGTAGAAAAATATGCTTTGAAAATGAGGATGGCGATATATGTACAAGTGTGCTTGATACATTTGATGCTTGAATTGTTTTAAGAGGTGTAAGAGCCTCCCATAAAATTATGCATAGAAATAAAACAGAAACTGGTGGTGGCAGCAATTGTACAATTAAGATTGGTCTAGTTGGGGACTGAGCCCTGGTGGCATGAGTGGTTGAGTGCGGGACTGTGGCCCGCAGGCTTGGTGGTTCAAATCCAGTGGCAGCTCTCAGGAGCAGCACTGGGTAGCGCCCATGACCACCAGAGTCAGTGATGCCCCCCCCCCAAAAAAAAAAACAAAAAAATTGATCTAATTGAATTATCAATAATTATAATACTTGTAAGAGTTCCCAATAAAGTGATTAATAATATAAATATATATAACATATAACACTTACTTCACTCTTAATAAATATGTATCTAATAAATGTGAAATATATTTTCATAGGTATATAATAAAATATTTTATATATAAATGTAAAACATGATAAAAATAAAACATCATAGAAATAACTATTATGGTTCTCTAACTCAGGTAAGTAACTTTTTCAGCTTAAAAGATCATATAAAAATTTCTCATATGGTATCAGAACTTTAGCATTTTGGATTATTCTGCCATAGTCAGATTGAGATTTTATGGGTGAGTACTAAAATCTAGCATCTTGGTAATCTTAAACATCACACAGGAAGGAGCAGCATTCAAACTATGAACAGGCATGCAGCAAATAAGCTTAATTTCTTAAATTTATAAATTAAAAGACTATATCTTCACTACACAGTCCTCATAATGGACAATACATGTAAAAATAGCTGCTAAAAGGACAAAGACCTTACCTACAAATTAAGGAATCTCACCCAGTGGTAATTTTGCTTTATTTAAGAATGTATCTGATTGCACATACAACAATTTACATCATTTGAAGGTGAAGATATTTTTTTCCTTATATGAACAAAAATATTGAAGTCTGGTGTGTATTAACAACTGATCTATCTGGGGGTACAGAAAGAGAAAGAATTAGAGTGGGTGACCCCATCTGAGGGTATGTAAAGCTATACTCTCTAGAGAAGTAAATCATTTTATATCAAGAAAGTTGTTCACACAGTTGAAGGAGAAGGTAAGTCTAGTCCATTTCAAGCCTGAGGGTCATATGTTAAACTAGGGACTTTTCTTTACTGGAGAACTTAACAGAGTTGACAAACCAGGAAGTAGAAAGAGGAAACAGGAAGACTATGGCTGGTGGATACAAAGTAGATGAATTCAAGGTCAGAAAGTCAGATGGATCCTAGAGTTCGCAGGTAGTATGATTGATCATTGGCTCAAGTCCAAAGAAGCAGAGGTTAAAGAGGTTGATGCAGTATCCAGACAATAATAAGTGAAGAAACACTCCACAGAATCGCATATATGAAGTAGACCACACATTATCATTAGGGTTTTAATGCTACTAAAAGGTTGCACTCCACCTTAATCTGCCCACAACTGATGGGTAACTCATAGCAGATCCCATCATATAATTGATTACATTATGTTAGATTGAAGGTGACCTCAGGTGCCAAACTACTCAAAGGCCTGGCCCAACCAACTAGACAGTAAACCCATTACAGAGGTGGTGTGTTAGGCAGGGTTGACTAGAAAAAAAAAATTCAGTGATACTAAGATGCATGTGAAAGAGAGCTTTATATTAAGAAGCAAGTATATATCAAGCAAACATCCCATCCCCTTCTCTAAGTTCAAGGTTAGTTCATACATCATTTACGAGTCTATGAGTCCCTCTTCAGACTTGGGCTCATGCAAACATGCAGAATGCAGGAACATCACCAGCCAGTGAGTGAAAGTCTTGTGTATCCAATGTGCTGGCAGCATTACAGGGCTCTTTGGCAGCTCCCATTGTGGCTCTTCAACAGGAAGGTGCAGAGAGGGGGGAGGTCTCCAGGATCCTCTTTATGATAAGAAGTTATCTTTAAGCTGTGACTTGATTGACAGGCTAGATTCAGTTCCTACACTCTGTTTATCAAGTTGACAGGAAATTATGTAAATACCACAAGTGATGAGGCAAAAATAATTGTCTATACAAATTTGGAACAGCGTTTTAGCAAAAATGTGTTACTTTTCATAAAAATGTTTTTTGTACTTAGTTAAAACAATAGAAATGTTTTTTAACATATAGATTTTATTGGGGGTTCTTATAGCTCTTATAACAGTCAATTCATTATTTGTATCAAGTATATTTGGACACATGTTGCCATATTCATTTCCAAACATTTTCTACTTGTGCCCTTGTTATAAGCTCCTCTTTCCCCCTTTCCTCTATTTCTTATTTTTAAAATTTTATTGGGGGCTCTTACAGCTACTACAAAATTCAGTACATCATTTGAATCAAGCACATTTGCACATGTTTCCACATACATTTCCCAACATTTTCCACTTGAGCCCTTGCTACGAGCTCTTCTTTAAAAAGGAGCTTTTTTTAATGAATCATTTTATTGGGGGGCCCATGCAACTCCCATCACAATCCCTAACAACATCAGTTGTATGCAGGCCACTTTTACACACTCATTGCCATCATTACTCTCAAAACATTCTCCCTCCCTCCAGGCCCCCAGTATCAGCTCCATATATTACCCTTCCTCCCCTCTTCCCCTTGAATCCTTAGTAATTTACAAATTACTTTTTCATCCTGTACACTGTACAATGTGTCCCAACACTCACTTCCCTGTTGTCCGTACCCCAGAGAGGAGGCTACCTATAGATCCCTGAAGTTGGTTCTCCCTTTCTATTCCTCCATCCCTCCACCCTCCTGGTATTACCACTCCTATTACTAGTCTTGATGGATCATCTATCCTAAGTTTTCCATGTTTCCAACTTCACTGTCCATCTCCTGGTCTAGCTGGATTTATGTGTTAGAATTGGGGTCATGATAGTGGGTGGGAGGCAGCATAGGAACTAGAGGAAGGTTGCATATTTCATAGCCCCTACCATGTATCTTAACTGGCTCATGTCCTCCTTGTAACCCCTATGCAAAAGGATGTCACCTCACCTATTGATGGGCTTTGGGTCTCCAATCTGTACTCCCCCTCATTAATAATAATATAATTTTAGCTCATTGATGCCTGACGCCAGATCCCTTCACCACCTCATGATCACATGGTGTGCTTCTTCTGTGTGGGTTTTATTGCTTCTGAGCTGAATGGCCTCTTGTTTACTCAAGCGTTTAAGTCCCCAGATGCTTTATCTTTTGGTAGCCAGGCACCATCAGCTTTCTTCACCACATTTGCTTATGCACACATTTGTCCTCAGGGATCATATCAGGAAAGTGAGCATGCAAAGTGGTGCTTTTGAGTTCTTGAAACCTGATATCTCATCCCTTTGACACCTCATGATTCCACAAGCTAGTGTGCTTCTCCCATGTGGGCTTTGTTGCTTCTGAGCTAGATGGCTGCTTGTTTACTTTCAAGCCTTTAATTCCCCAGATGCTCCATCTTTTGATAGCTGGGCACCATCAGCTTCTTCACCACCTTTGCTTATGCACACATTTGTCTTCAGTGATCATGTCGGAAAGGTGAGCATCTTGGAATGCCAATTTAATAGAACAAAGTGTTCTTGAACCGAGAAGATACTTGAGTGGAGGTCCAATGCCCATCTGTTGTCCTACTACTAACTTTATAAGGATACACATTAATCTCTTTACCCATCCTCATTTATAAATATATGCCCTTATGTACATACCTGTATTTGAACCTCTATAAATATTCATTATCTCCTCTAGTTCTTTTTTTAAAAATTCCAGGTCCCCATTTCCCACCCCCCCACCTCTTCTATGAACCTGTAATAATTTACAAATTGCTGTTACCTTTACATATCATACACTGTCCAATGTCCCTTCTGTTGTCAGCACCCCATAGAGGAGGCCATATATAGATCCCAGAAATAAGTTCCCCCTTTCTACTCCACCATCCCTCCACTCTCCCTGTATCATTACTCCCCCCACTAGTCCCAAGGGATCATCCATCTTAAATTCCCCATGTTTCAACTCCATTGTACTTCCCCTAGTCTAGCTGGATCTGTTGGGTAGAATTGGGATCATGGTAGTGGGTTGGAGGAAGCATTTGAGAAACAGAGGAAAGCTGCACATTTCATTGTTACTATACTGTCCCTTTACTGGCTCATCTCCTCACTGCAATTTCTCTGTAAGGGGATGTCACTCCCCTTACTGATAAGTTTTATAGAAAGATTTATAAATTTTTTTTTGGCTAGGCTTAGCTAACACATATTAGCATGTAGTAGAAAATATATGTGAACTTACTTTTTAAATTTTGCAATGCTTTCCCAATACCAGTGATACTTCAAATTATGAGAGTTTCTCCACACAAACTATTGTTGTGGGCCATGTTTTCATATTTGTTGATTTTGTCAAATTATCTGATGTTTCAGCTCCAGCATTGTGTTAAGACATACTTTTGAACTCACACAATTATTTTGGAATAAAATCACAAAGGAAAACAAGGATGGAAAGTTTTAAAGACTTATTCAGAAGAAAAACAGACTTATTCAGTTACTTATAGTGTCGTAATATATCAGTTAGTCCAAGCTAGGAAGATTTTACAAGACAATTTTGTTAGCACTTGTGTAACTTGACAAGTAGTACACTAAAATGCAACTATATTGATTTGGTGCAATTCTATGGTAACTGGTAGCAAGCATCCCTAAGTGTTGTGTATGGTTTGGGGTGAGAGGAGGCTCCTGAGAGTCAGGACACATTGAGCTCACACACTGAGGAGAGACCAGCCTGAATGATGCTATGGTCTGTGAATATCGCCTCTGGAGTCATTAATTTCTCTTGTATTTCTACCTGGATCAAAAGATGGCTGATGGCTGCTGATTCCAGTCCCGAAGAAACAGAAAAAAATGGAACCCCAGCATGTGTGCAAGTGTTTGCTTTGACATACTGTATTGTTTAAGCACTTCTGGTGGAAAGAGACGCTTTTGAGATGCTTAGCTACCCCTAGTCACAAGATAGACATTTGAATGAAAAGAGAGTTTATATTGGGCATTTTATGAGTCAGTCTTAGTAAGTGCCACAGGTTCCTGTTTGGAACGGGAAATTGGGATGGGAGAGAGAGATAGAGAGACTTATGGCATCAGATATAGTTGAGAGCTTTCTGTAAAGTCAAAAAGCTATTCTTCAGAGACAAACATAGCATGAAGAATGTGCTTTTAATTTCTGAGACAGGGAATAATTAGTGAGGGCATGAACATTTGAGTTCCACTTTTGACACAAATTGTTTCTCTTATGAGTGAAACCTTTGACAAACACAGTGGCAGGTCTGTTTTTAATCTTTGATTCTCCCCAGCAGCACTCCAAATGGATAACAATGGAAGAATGCACTAGTCAGAAGAAAATAATAAAATCACAAGAAAATTTGAACTAACTTCCATTGAATCAATTCAGACATTCTAGTGGCACTATAGGATAGCGTACACCTGCCTCAGGGTTTCTGAGACTGTACCTCTTAACAGGAGAAGAAAACCTGGACTTTCCCTGCAGGAGCAGTTCGTGGATTTGATTTGTTGACCTTGTGGTTAGCAAGTTAACACAAAACCACTACTCCACCAGGGATCCACAAGAGAATTTAAAGTTTAACTCACTAAACTTTCCATTGCCATTTCCTCTCACTCACAAGCAGAGAAATTGTGCTTTAGATTATGCTATGTGATACCACGGACAATATCCACTACCTATAGCAAGTATGACCATTTGCTTTGTGAAGGAAATATACGACCACAGAGAAATAGCACTGGTAAATTTACTGACATTATTTGTTGTGTCAGCAATAAACTTGGGAATCACTTTTTTTATGATACAGATTGTGGCAACAGGATTGTGCCACTGGAGGTTCTTGGAAGTGAATCATCAATTTCCTCCAGTTTAGTTTCTGGAGTAAGAGTGGGTTATTTCTAAGAATTGGCTAAAACTTAATTTGAGTATCATCTTTTTACACTTAGTATGGCAGAGCCTCTAAATATTTCTGAGTTGATTTAGGGGCCATACTTAATTGCAGTTATTGTCTGCCTCTTAAGGTAGTTGGCAGCACAATGACCTTACAGTTTCACGACAGTTAAAATTGGTCAACTTGCTCTTCTTGAACCTAGGTATAGGAATTTATGTACCTTGGTAAATTAGCCATTTATTTACTGGTGCTTATTTTTTATTTATTAACTTTATCAAAGGGACTTAGCAGCACATAGTTTCTTATATTTACAATAACTCTCTGGATGCTCATGTGTGTGAAACTACCTTAAATTAATACATTAAAGCAGCAAACAAATAGAAACAAATCTCCCATGATTTTAGTTGATATGGAAACCCAGATATCATATTAGTCCTCCCCCCAGAGGTTTGAAAATGTGCTCCACATCCTTATTTATAAAACAAAAAGGTGTACAAATGTGGTAATTAAATATATGGCTTATAAATATTTGTCATTAGGATCATACTTCCCCTGTCCCTTATTAATATTTCTCATCTACTATATCTCCTTAGTTAATCAACATTTTTTTGCAAAAAAAACCTATTTCTTAAATCCGTCAAACACACCCGTGTGTGTTTATGTGTGTGTATGCACTCTTGTGAGTACCCATCACTGTACGTCAGTCTGCTGTACTATGTTGACTTCCTAAAGTGCTGGAAATTATACCACTAGTATTTCAAATACCAACAAGGCATGACTAGAAAGTCAGACCTGCTGACATGCTTCTGGTAATTATTCAATACAAACCTAAGAATCACAATGCCTATTGTTTAATGTAGTGTTAGATGCTGAGCTTCTAGTGTGAGCGAAGTCAGCCCCCTGCAACTAATCATAGGTTCAGTAGGCTAAATTTATGTTTAAAATATACATAAAGATTATAATAAGTCATAGAGAAATGGGAGAGAGAGAATAGAATAAAGAAGCCATAGACATGCCATGGTATTGTGCTTACCTCCCGGACGGCCGAGATCTCAACAGCCAGGTCCACACACAGCATGGACAGAGAGGGCAGAAGAGTGAGACTTATCACTAGCTAAGGCTTATATACCTTTTGGAGGTGAGAAATCCCCCTAATTACAGGTAAAGACATACATCATAGGAAGGGGTTGTAATGTACATAATACAGTAATGAGAGGGGGGCAGTCTATGGGAGGAAATGGGACAAACTTGTGACAAGGTGAGCATATCCTAGATTCATGATGGCAGCCTGACCTTGATTGCCCTTGACCTGGAGATTTCATTTAGTCTAAGCTTTCAGGTGAAGCGATCCACTGTCCCTAACATCATGGAAGGAACCCCACCTATGGTGGACCAGTCTGAATGCCTTCAGGGAGAATATCTATAAACACCTGAACTCCCACCATGTGCTGGCAAAGAGCCTCTAAGGTTTGGCATATCTTTGGGAGAGACAACGCTGGGGAAAAGACTTTTTTGTCCCCAAATCCCCCCTTTTGTTTTATATATAAAATTCAAAAAAGTAATAGGGGTGAAGTGGTCATTTTCTATGCATTGAAAGCTCTCAAGGCAAATTTAATGACCAAATTAATATGGCCATGTTAAAAACTCAGGCTTATGGCAAACATTTGGATCCAGGTACTGGAGATAAAATTCCTTATACTCATTTGCAATTGGAAGAATGTGTGAGAGGGGATGGATGCCAGAGTGGGAAGAAATAGAGCAAAAAGAAATATCTCCTTCTATAGGGAAACAGAATCAATTCTGTGCTCACTTTAAGGCAGCACAGCTTTACGGAGACTCTGTGGCAATGATAGATTGCCACAGGAAAATGTAGTGGGACTATATTTCCAACTACCTGAGGGGTGGCCTTCCTACCGTGGAATACTAGTCTTCAGATTCCCTCCAAATCAGTCAGGGACTAAGTCACAGTCAAATTTACCTCAATGATAGTTTCCACACTCCAGGCTGAGAAGTGCTATTTATAAGCCACAACATGGACTTTAGGGCACCAACAGCCATGACGATGCTACTGATTCTGAAACTTTTTTGTAATTATTCTTGGGTGTAATTACAGCTCTATCACAACCCATATATGCATCCATTATATCAAGCAAATTTATACATATGTTGGCATCATCATTTTCAAAGCATTTTCTTTTTACTTGAGCCCTTGGTATCAGCTCATTTCCCCCTCCCCCTCATGAACCCTTGATAACTTATAAATTATTCTTTATTTTTTCATTGCATCCCCTGATGTCTCCCTTCACACAATTTTCTGTTGTTCATCCCCCTAGAAGTGGGTTATATGTCCCTTTTTGTGATAGATTCTCCCTTTCTCCCCCAACTGTCCTCTCCTAGTATTGTATCTCTCAATATGGATCCTGAGGGGTTTATCTCTTTTGGATTCCCTGTGTTTCCAGCTCTTATGTGTACCCATGTACAAGGTCTGATCTAGCCAGATTTGTAAGGTAGAATTGGGGTCATGATAGTGGGGACAGCACTAAAAACTGAGAGGAAAGTTGTATGCTTCATTGATGCTATACTGTACCCTGCCTGGCTCGTCTCTTCCTTGTGACACTTCTGTAAGGGGTTGGCTGTCCAATTATTTAAAGGTGGACTTTGGTTCTCCATTCCACGCTCTCCCTCATTTGCATTGATGTGATTTTTTGTTTTGGGTCTTAGATGCCTGATATCTGATTCAATTGACAACTTGTGATTACACAGGCTGGTGTGCTTCCTTCATGTGGGTTTTGTTGCTTCTCAACCAGATGGCTGTTTGTTTATCTTCAAACCTCTAAGACTCCAGATGCTATAAGTTTTGGCAGCTGGACACCATCAGCTTTCATCACCCTATTTGTTTAAGCAGCCATTTTGCCTTCAAAGATCAAGTCCAGAAGGTGAACATCACAGAATGACAAGCTACAAGAAGAGAATATTCTTGCATTGAAGGATTACTTGAGTAGAGATGCTATGTATATCTGCTACCTTAATATTTAGCATATATATGTACATGGATTTATTTCACTATCCTTATAAATAAATAATTTACATATGTAAATGTCTGTGTTTAGACCTCTATAAATGTCCTTTGCCTCCTAGTTCTTCCCTCTCTTTCCTTTTATATTCCTCTTGTCCTACACTCATGTTCATCTGGGGTTCAGTAATTCCTTTCATCTCAGTTACCTTGCCTGTAATCAAGCCCCATTGGGCATTCTATGTCCTCCTCACTATTATTTTTTAGATCACCTGTTGTTCATTTGTCCCTGAGTGTGCTGACACCCCCTTCCTTTTTCCCACCTTCCCCTCTCCCTGGTCCCCCTGGAACGAAGGGTACCATTGTTTTCTCCTCCAGATTGTTTATCTGCCCTATCGTATCTATATAGGCATACAGAGAAAATGGTAAGCACAAAAGAAGACAGAGAAAAACAAGAAAACAAAACAAACCACCACCAACAAAAATAAAAATCAATGCCAAAAAAAAAAAAAAGCCTTTAAATAGTTCCAGGTCTGCTTATTGATCTTCAGGGGTGTTTCTGTTCAAGTCTGATGGAGTGCCACGCACTGGCCCCAAAGTCTATTTTGGGAATTCCTCAGGGCCTTCATTGCTTTGCTGCCCTGGCTGCTCTGTTGCATGCCCTTAGTGTTTCTCCAGGGTGTGGTGGCACACAATTCCCACACTGTGTCTCCAGTGTTGTTCTCTGAAGTGCGATGGGTCAAAGAGGGGCATTGTGTCTCATTGTGGGCCAGCCTTATGATTCTCTCTGTGCATTGGTTGCTCTGAGAAGGAATATCATCCTCCAAGTTTGGTGGGTCTGGATGTGTTCCACTCTCTTTCCTTCCCACTTTGCTTGCTCCTATGTGCCTTGATTATACATGCCTCCTCTCCTGAGCTGTTCTGGAGCTTCGGTGCTATCTTCGGAAATGCATTTTTCTGGGTGGGGAGTGGGGTGGGTGCTTGTGGTAGTGGTGATGTGTGTCCCCGTACACACATTGGTATTGGGGACCGCCCAGTAGACTTCTCTATTAGTCCCCTGCTTCATGCTGGTATGTTTCATTCACATCTTGGCGCACAGGATTGAAGTCTGGTACCTCTTTCCCTTTCTTATAACAATAACTCCGCCTTGCTGGGCTAGTACCCCTTTCTAGTTGACAGCTAGAGGTATCCCTGGATTGGGTCTGGCCTCTGCCACACTCACCTGAGGAATGTACATATGCAGTAGTTTTACCCCTCTGACCCTTTTGCATCATTAAGCTTACCTCAGGGGATTCATGTTGCATTTGTCCTTTTGTGCTTTGCTTTCTTTGGCAAAATTTCCTCCGTTTCTTTGCCTGCAGCTATGTGCTTCATGTGTTCATTCCTGCTTTTTCGGGATGCATAGTGCTCCATTGCATGTATGCCCCACAGTTTTCAATCCATTAATCCATTGATGAAAATTTGGGTTCTTTCCAATTAGTTATGATTATGAACTGCACCACAATAAACATTGAAACACTGAAGACAGGTTGTGGTTTATTTCTTGCCTCCTCTGGGTATATGGCCTGTAATGGGATTGCTAGGTTGCATGGTAGCTCAATTTCCATCTGTTTTAGATATTGCCAAATTGATTTCCATAGTGGCATTACATATTGACAGGTCCACCATATTGAGAGTTCTTATCTCACCCAGACTCTCCGACACTTACTGCTTTCTGATTTTTAGAATTGGACTATCTTTGAGGGTATTAGTTGGGTATGTCATAGCTGTTTTAATTTGCATTTTTGTTATGGCTAATGATCAGGAATATTTTCTTATATGTTTGTTGGCCATTCAGATATCTCCCTTTGTGAAACTTCAAGTCCTTTGTCCACCTCATCAGTGGGCTTTTTTTCCTTATTGTAAGCTAGCAGAGGAGTGTAGATTTTAGCAATAAGGCCTTTGTCTGATGTGCCATTGCTAAAGATGTTTTCCAGTCTGTGGGCTCTCTTCTTACTCTCTTGGGGAATTCTTTCGATGCACACAGATGTTTTTCCTTCAGTATATCCCATTTGCCAATTTTTGCTTCTTCTGTATCTGTGTCCTTCCCTATTTCTAACAGTCTTTGTATTCCTTGTGCCAAAATTCTCAGGTTTATTCCAGTTCCCTCATTGGTGGACCTAATAGTTTGGAAGTTTTCCTAAAGGTTTGTGAACCACCTTGAGTTTACTCTCATTAGGTAAGATTCTTGCTTCATTTTTCTTTAGGTAGATATGCATTTTTTTTTCTTGTGCTACTTGTAAAAAGATGATATCCATTTCCCTTTTGATATTTTTGGCCCTTATCAAGGTGCAATTGTTGGCATGCTGATGATATCATTTTTGGCTTTTCAGTTCTCTTTTCATTGGTCTTAATATCTGTCATTATACCAGTACCATGTTGTTTTGATCACTGTGGTTATATATTTGGTGCTAAAGTCATGTAAAACAAGACCCACCACTCTTTGGTTCATTTGGAGAAGTTCTCTCTTAATTCTGGGCTTCTTTCCTCTCCATATGAAGTTAGAAGTATTTTTCCAGTTCATTGAAGAAGGATGTCAGTATTTGTGTTGAGATAACAGTAAACTTGTATAGTCCTTGGACAGGACTGATATCTTTATTACATTAAGTCTTCTGATCCAGGAGCATGGGATATCCTTCCATTTGTGGAAGTCACTCTTGGTTTCTTATACTAGTGTTCTTTAGTTTTTCTCATACAAATGTTATGGCATTTTTAGTCAGGTATATCCCCAGATATTTCCATTTGTGCTTCACTATTGTGAAGGGAACAGCATTTTTATCCCCTCTTCCATGGTCTTTCCAATGTGTAGCAGTCTGATAGACTTCCTTTTGTTGACCTTGTATCCTGTCACTCTGCCATATTTCTTTATCGCTTCCAGTACTCCCATATGTAGCTTTTAGGTTCTTCCTTTCTCCGCTCTTCCTTCACCAGGTTGATACTTTTGATGTCTTTTATCTTGAGTTGTTAGTTAGTACCTCATTCCAATGTTAAATACGAGTTTAAACAAGGGGCATACTTGTCTGTTCCCCATTTTCTGTGGATTGCTTTTGTCTTTTCTACATTGACTACCATGCAGTCTGTTGGCTTTTATTTATAGTTTGTATTATATTGAAGAATCTTTCATTCCTATCATCTTGAGTGTCTCAAACAGAAATTGGTATTTGATGTTGTTGAATGCTTTTTCTGCATCTATCAATATTATCATGTTATTCTTATAATTTTTTTTTATGCCAGAGTAGCGAATAATAGTAATGGATTTTTGCATGTTGAAATGTTCCTGCATCGATGTTCTGCATCACACTTGCTCACAGTGAATCATTTGTTTTATATACGTTTATATTCTATTGGCCAGCATTTTGATAAGGATTTTGCTTTGATGCTCATTCAGGATAGTGTTCTTTAGTTTTCTTTCTTTATGGATCCCTTTCCCACTTTAGGTATCAGAGTTATACTAGCTTCTTGTCTTGATAGTCAAATTAATATAATGTTGTTCCTCTTCAAAGCAACAGATATGGCTTTGAGGTTTTCTTCATATTCACTGATTATCTTATTTCATTACCTTTCCTGTTTGTTTTCATTTGTCTGGTGATCCTCTAGGTAATTCACGGGATACTTTTCTTCCTTGCCTGCTGATGTAGTCTGTGAATTTGTTACTGGCTTTTGTTTTCTCTTCCACTAGGTTTTGCATTTCCTTTTGGTGCCTGGCCTTATTTCCTCTATCTTTTCATCTGCCTTCTATATAGATTCCCTCATATCCTGTATCACTCCATGCAGCATTCTGAAGATTTCTTTCTATGGAAGATCAATGTCTGCTTTTTCTACGCATATTGTTAGATTCATGACTTATTATGACACTGCCTTTTGTTTCTCCTGTTTTTACATCAAGGTTGTTTTGGTGGGGTTTTATTTGCATGTCATATTAGAGAAGCCCGATACTATTTTCCAGCGAGTCAAAGAGCACTGGGAGACTCCTTGGAGTGTTTTTTCAGGCTGTCTGCAGTTAACTGCACTGGGGGATCAGCTACCACTTTATCCTGCTGCAGTTTCACTCTTTCCCTAGCCAAGCAGTATTCTGTTATTTGGAAGGCAAGTTGGATGTTCCTCTCAGGGGAGGGTGGTCCAGTGTTTTACAGGAAGTCATGGTGGTGTGGAGCACCCCAGAATTGTTTGCGGGGGTACCCGCTGCAACAATACTGCCATAGAAGGCAGGTGAGTGTGCCTACTGTGGTTTAGAGCACCACTGATGGTGAGTACAATTGCTTAGTCAGCAAGATTGCCATGGAGGCTCCGGAGCAGCAGCATGTGCTGGATATGCCTGGTGGAGCTGTCTTAGATTGTGTGAAGAAAAGTGGCAGGTGGAAGGAAGTTCTGTCAGTCACATTTAAGGATGTGGGGTAGGGTAAAAGGCTCCCCTAGTTGAGTGGAGCACCACAAATGGTGGGTGGGAGTTCCACCAGATATCACCTAGTCATTTGGAGTGCATTGAGAGCCAGGCTGGATTTCTCTAGTCATGTGCAAGGATGCAGAAGGTTGGTGGTAAGAATGCAGGAAATTGGTGGGAGCTTTCCCAGCTGGGTGAGTGTCAGTGTAGTTGGCCTAAGTGAAGGGGAGTGGCCTGCAGGCCCAAAGAGGTGTGTGAAAGGAATAAGAAGGGGAAAAAAAACAAAACAAACATCACTAAGGAAACCAAAAATTAAGCCTGCTAAGTTTGTGAAAGGAAAGAGAGAAGAGGAAAAGGGAAAAAAAGAAAAGAAAAAGATGATCCTGATTGTCTGGTTATGGGGCCGGAGAGGTTTAAACTATGCCCAAAAGTGGCCACATGCTGTGGTTATGTTGAAGCAAAGTCCTTGGGACAGCCAAAGTAGTCTGGGGCCAGCAAAGACTGTGGCAGGGCTAAGGCTCAGTCTTAGTTGGCCTCCATGGTCATAAACCAAAAGCCCAAGCTCTTCAAAACTTAGTGAATCTAGGTCAGCTTATCTTTATGCTGCTACTCCTGTGACTTGGAAGAGTGGAATCTCAGTGGCTCTCCTGTGCTGATATCTGTGGGGTGTCTCTGGTGAGTTTTATTTGGTCACCATATTGACAGAAATCCGGTCCTGTAAATTTTAATTCTACTACACATAGATCACCATGGGCAGCAACTAACATTAGCATTAATAACAGAAATCACACACATATGCAGACCATTAGCCATGAGTTATAGTTTGAATTTTATACCCCCAATTTTTATGAAGATGCCATAAATAAACAGAAGCTAAAATGGATAGCTTTAAAGACAAATTTACTTTCTTAAGTTTCAGAAGTCTATGAATCTGATTTTAGAGCCTTGCCGGAACTATTCTTTATATGTATTCATATATAATTCATATAGATATCAAGAGAAATGGATAAAGAGTTAGAGATAGATAGAAATATATCAGTTCTTAGGGACAATCATTCATTTTTCTCTCAGCTTCTGCAGAGTGAACACTGCTTGGTGTTCTCTGCTTTGTGGAGAGTGACAACCTTCCATGTGTGCATGCGCATTTCAGAAGGGATTAGGATTATGATCATTCTCCTCCAATATGAAGTGTTATAATTTAGGAGATAGTTTCTTCAAGGAAAACTGCTATTTCCCTAGATAAGATTTCATCCACTCTTTCAGGGTTAAGCTTTTCCATGCCTCTTAGGAGGACATAATTCAACTCATAATTCTGACCTTGTTTGAGAATAGGGTACGGAACATGCAATCATTTGGGTTACCACTAGGTCAAGAGCAGACTTGTGGGTCCGAATCCTATAAGATTGCTCTCCTTATGAAAACGAACATAAAAGATATAGAAAATAGACTTTTCATCTGTAAACCAAAGAATGCTTGGGAATATAAGAATGCATAGCATAGAATTTCCCTCAAGGTTTAAAAAAGTCACTATGGCCAACCCTCCTATTTCAGGGTTAGGTTACTTAATTGTGGCATAATTCAGGACACATAACAAATAAATGTGACCCACTGTGCAGTATTTTTTAATGGCAGTCCAAGTAAACAATTGTATCAGTTATTTCACTATTCCAGGTATATGGAATTAAAAACAGATCCTCTTTCTGACTTTGTGGATCCTATTCTTGGGGAGTAATATACTTTTCTTAGTGTTTTATGATCAGGAATTTTAACCTCACTCATTTACATAGGTGCATTTGTATGCACCATCTCATTCATTTCATCCTATTACCAGAAAGGAATACTGTGCCTATTTTTCAGAAGTAAAGCCACTTTTGCATATGACAATTTTCCTGCAGAGAAATATAAAACAGTGGAGTTCTATTTTTGCCTCCTAAATAGTAGTGTCAGCTTTTAGCAGCTTGATTGACTTAGAAATGAAGAGTTATTGCTGCTCAAGAATGTGTCAGGGATATTTTCTTTATAGGTGTTGGATAAAAAAAATGCAGCAAAATATAATCTAAATATTAGCTTCTGCATGTAAGCCTACTGTTAGAAATTGAGCAACCCTAGTGAAAGGGTCCTTTGACCCCCAAAAGAGTTGTGACCAACAGGTTGAGAACTGCTGCCTTAGACAATCAAGTGTCTCTCTATTGCCCTGCCTCTCCACCACTTGGTATCTTGGATTCTTGTCTTCCTGGAGCAGGAAACTAAGCTGTACCTCTGCCTAACTGATCCATAGTCTAGAGTCTGCTTTTCTGTCTGTTCATGATTTTTGCCAAGGTGTCTGGTGTTGGCCTGTCTTCTCTCCTTTTCCCCATAACTCCCAGGCCATTCTGTCTTGTGACTCTGGTTTCAGCCACCAGTTCAAACAGTTTCATCCAAACTCTTCTGATGATGATCTGATACTTTTCTCTCTTCTTGACAAAATGACTCATCCTTAAGCCAAGAAAGTGTCAGACAAAACTGTCTCATCTCTTCTTTTAATGTTGCATATATCACACCTAATCTTTTGGTGGTAGTTATATACATTTGGGTAGAGGTGCCACATTAAAAAAAATTATCTCAACCACAAGGAAAATGGAAAAAGAATAAACCCTATATATCAATGGTCTGAAATTCCCAAGGATGGAAAAAGGCTAGTTAGCACCTTATTTAAATGAAATAAATCAGTGCAGAATATGATCTTAAAAGTATCAAGCTCAAAATTGTGGTTTTCATAACCTTTTTTTCTATATCAGTTATTGTTGTGGCAGAATATTTCATAACCTTATATATAGCTCTAAAATAAATACTTTTCTTTTATACCAAGCTAGGGCCATTTATCAACCCTGAGAACACTGGCAACAGGAATAAGTAAAGTGCACAGTAGTGAAACTCTTGATATACTATTTGATGACTCAAGATGTAGAAGGTAAGGGGGGCAGGGACATCACTACAAAGGCGTACTCTGCTGTTCATCAAAAAGGCTTATTCTACTGATGTCTGAACACAGACACCTTGAAATGGCGGTTGTCTTAGAAAGCTAACAGACTACTTACTTACTCACAGCAAAAGAGTTGATTTCAATCCTTAGAATCCCTCTATGACAGAGTAGAACAGAGCAGACCCCTGTGAGTTTCTAAGACTATAAGTCATTGTAACACTAGAGAGACTAATCTCTTCCTCAGAGCACACTAGGGGTTTTGAACTGCAACTTTGTGCCTAACAGTCAAATTAATAATCTGTTTCTCCACCAGGGACCTTATGAGAGAACTCACTGCTAAAGAGTTGACTCTTCCTCATAGTGACCTGATAAAGCAGGGCAGCATTTGGAGGCGTATCAAGTCTCATGTCTGTTCTGTAAAGAGTCTGGTGCTTTCCAACTGCCAACCAATCTTGTGGTGAGATGCCAAATTTGCAAGCACTACTCCACCAGACCTCCTTTCAGGTAATCAGAAAGATTAAGTAAGAATTAGAAGGACCCAGAGACTTCTTCAAAATACAAACGATGCAGAAAATATCAAGAAAATTTACACACAGGAAGAATGATTCTATTTATACAAAGTATTTTAAAACTTGTGATTCACATATCATTTCTGTCTGACTTACTGATCTTAATGAGTGCATATTAAGCACTTAGTGATGAAAGTTGTTGCTTAAAATAATAACAGAAGTTTGCATATTATTATTCAAACATATATGACAAGGTGCACAACTGCAAACTATGCTTCTTGCTGGATTTACTTCTGCAGTCTTTTCTAGAATGTATCCTCTTTTCTTCTCTGTTCCCAATACTACAATCCATTAGTCTTTTGGCCTTTATATCAACTTAACTTTCAAAGGGCCCTAAAAAGTAATTTTCTCAAGCCTAGTATGGCATTCAAGGCCATCTATTTGTTTATCCCAATCCATCTTTGTCGTTTTATTTTTCATTTCACATTACATTTATCACATTTCAGGCATATCAAGGTCACAGTTTTTCTTATTGTTGTCTGTTGAAAGTCTACCCATTTTTCAAAGCCTAGATAATCGGTTGCCTTTTTATGAATTTTAAAACATTATTCTCAATATTTATGTTCCTTAAGAACTTGAAAACTTAATTATTCATATTCTGTACATCTAATAGTTGAATGATTATTATCTCTCTATAATTACTGTTTTTCCCCAGTTTTTTTTATTTTCCCCAATTCCTATTGTATTCTTTCTAAAAGTTAAGACTATGTTATATCTGTGGCCCATATAATGAGCCTTTGTAGCACAATAGTTAATCACTTAGCTCTGTCCACAAAACTGGAGTTTCAAACCTACTTAAAGACTCTAAAGGAAGTAGACCATACCCCAAGAGAGTTCCTTCCAAGTAACTGTAGCAGAACTGTTATCTTAGTATGAGCCTTGCATCCCAACTTAATCTTTTTGCAACTGATGTGCTACTCATAGGAGATTAAATTGAAGAGGGGATTAAATTGTGGCAGATCACAGCATGGAGTTTAGTAGACCTTAACTGGCAAACCGTTGAGAATTCTGAACCACTGAAGTACACACAATGGAGAACAATGCCTTCTCCAAGGACATTTCCAGCTGCTAGGACATAATTTGATACCATATAGCCCTCTGGAGGAAAGAGACATGGCTTCAAGATGAATGGTCATAAATTTACTACCACTTGTCTATCAATTTGTTGTGCTGTGGTGATTTGTGTGTTACTGTGCTGCTGGAAGCTATGTCACCTATATTTTAAATACCAGCCGGTCACCCAAATCAACATATTTCAATGGAGATTTCAGACGAAGAAAAGACTATGAAGAAGGAATATACAACCCATTTCTGAGAGCTTGGTTAGAAGAAACCTTGTGAATAGCAGCAAAACATTTTCAGATGCAGTAATAGGAAATGAGTTTTCAGATTGGAAAACACTGAAAAAAAAAACTTAGGGAAGAACTGCCTTTTTAACTTAGAGTCTAGCATAATGATGTGAATTGAGTAAAGCTTTCACAACCTTCATTTCTGATGGAACATAAATCAACATGAGAAAATACAGGTACAGTACTCATTAGCAATTGGAACATGGGATGCATAAAGTATGAAACTAGGAAAATTTGAGGTGCCCAAAATGAAAAGAAATGCATAAAAATGGAAGACAGACATTAGTGAGCTGAAAATGACTAAAATTAACTGTTTTGAATCAGAGTATTCCTTACAAATTCAAGAGACATGGTATTGCATTCATGGTAAAAAATATTTCAAGATCTATCTTGAAGCATAATGCTGTCAGTGATAGGATGATATCTATATGTTAAAGAAAACAAACATAGTTAATATAGCTATTTTTCAAATTTCTACATCAATTAAAAAAACAAGGGGGGAAGGCAATGAACAATTCTACCAAAATTTTCAGTATGAATTTGATTAAAAATGCAGCCAATCTACACTGATAAGTACTAGATATTGAATGGAGACAGGGGAAACAAAGAAGTGGCAGCAGTTTAAAATATTAGCCCTGTGATAGAAACGAAGCTTGAAACTAAAAGGTAGAATTTCTCTAAACCAATGACTTTGTCATTGCAAATATTTTCTTTCAGCAGCATAAAAATAGACGTTATGCTTGGGCTTGATCAGGTCAACTATTCAGGAATAAGTAACTAAATCTTTGTGAAGATGCAATAGAGAAACACGATATTAGCAACTGAAAGAACTCCAGGAGCCAACTGTGGAATAGAAAATCAATTACTCTTATTTAAGTTTGGGTTGAAGTTCAAGAAATTAAAACAAATATATGTGATCCATAATTCTATACTAATCTTATATCCCCTGACAACTCCTCCCTTGCTTTTTCTTCACCTCCTCTATATGGTATCAAATCACTTTCTCTTGCCCCTCTTCATTTGCAGAAGCATGAACAAGTTGCATGGAGCAAGGTCAGGTGAGTAAGTTGTGTGGGGCAAGAGAGGCATGCTGTCTTTTTGCTCAATACTGGTGTACTGAGCAGGTACACTGTTGTGTTGGCAAACCTAGTCCCACGTCATTTATTGTCACACACTGTTACACAATCTTTTCAGAACCTTGAAATAGAAAGCTCAATTAGCTCTCTGACCTGGTGGAATAATGTCCAAATAATCTATCCTCCTCACATCACACCTGTTTTATTTATTTATTTTGGGGAAGGATAATGTATATGTATTTGCAGATGTATATCAGTTCATATAGTGAAAAAGAATACAGCAGCATCATTGCCCACACAGCAGTCCAAAGAACTCAGACCAACTCACTTTCATGGAACAGTTAATATACTGAAGGGCCTTTTAACTCATGTGACCTCTAGTCAAGGCCAAAGATGCACAGTAGGAAGATGAAATGTTGATGTGCAGCAGAGGCTGCGTGAAGAAGATCACAGTGAATCTTCACAGTGCAGTGATGCAAAGTAGCTGGTGGGGTGCATGTCTGGAGTAGTGGCAGGAAGAGAGGAGTCATTCCACTGGCAGAAGACGTGGCATGGTGATGCTGCATCATGCTTTGGAAAAGCACAACCAGGTGATGTGGATTACGGAGGTCCACTGTTTTGCTTGGCCCACAGGTAGCATAGCACATGTGTTGAAGCTGGACAGCTAAATCAGGCAGCAGGCTGATCTAACCACCAGGGAAAGGAAGAGAGGAGTTGGCCTTAGAGAGTTATTTATCACAGTTGTGCTTCCAAGAGAAGTCATCAAGTTCTGACCTGCTTGACAGGACCAACTCTACCCATATCTTCTTACAGGTTCCATGTAGCGTGCACACACACACACACACACACACACAATCTCACTATCACAAATAAGAATTCCAGAACAGTTCACTGCACTCTTGTAGAACGTGTACATGGACCAAGAAGGCAGCTGTACAGACAAAACAAGGAAATACTAGCTGGCTTAAAATCAGGAAAGATGTGCATTAGCATTGTGCCATTTCATCATATTCACTAATTTTTATGATGAGCAAGTTAAACTGGATGGTAAAAAGAAGAATGTGGAATCAAGTTTGGAGGGAAGCTAATTAATAACCTGTGAGTTATTTATAAAACAATCTTGCTTTCTGAAAGCAAGAAGGATATGAGGCACTTGTTGATAAAAATTAAGTAGCACAGCCTTCAGTTTAGAATACAACACAATGTAAAGAAAACCAGAATAATCATAATCCAAAAATAAACAATATGTTGAAATTACATGATAGATGAAAGCTATTAAGAAATAAATTTTGCTTACCTCCACAATTAATGTTCACAGAAGTCCCACTCAAAACATCAAGAGTCATACTACACCAGAAAAATCCACAGCATGAGACCTTGTACACGTGTTAAGGGAAAGGATTTCACTGGGACAATTAAGATGTACTTGTCTGAAGCTATGGCATTTTCCATAATCTCTTACACATGTGTAACATGGACAATATATCAGAGAAACAAGAAAATTTTTGCTTTGGGGTTATATATAGGTATAAGTAGTAGTTTGGTTGGTGCTAACATGGCTGGGCCACGATTCTCTGTGATTTTGTAGTTAAAACCTAATAATACCCATGATGTCACCTAACACAATGTGATCATCTCTATAATGGGGCATGCCACGAGCTGCCAATCAGATGTAAATTGATTAGAGTAGAATATAACAACCTTAGTCAGGACATAGCCTTAATGATTTTTTTAGTGTCTCACTGGTTTCTAATATGAGTAAACCCTGGGAAACGTCCTTGCTTTCTTCCGGGTGTGGATCTTGTATCTGATTCAACCACTTCTGCTCCTTTGCACTAGCGTTAAGGGCCTGTCATATTGCCTGCCAATCCCAGAAGTCTACAGAGACCTGCTAAAAATGGACTGTTCACCTTTGGTTCGTTCAGATCTACAGTCCCCAACACATGGTATTCCTGCCAGTCTAGGGTTCATCAGGGTTCATAATTATATGAGTTACATCATCAGAGTTCTGGTAATAGTTCGAAGAAATATCCAGTCTAATATTTCACTAGAAACTGGTCTGGACTTGGACTTGTCATCTGTTACAACTCTTTGAGTCCTTGTTTTGTATAAATTTATTTCTGTGTATAAATGCATACATATATTTCACTGGTGTTCCTTCTCTAGAGAACCAGTCTAATACCACCAAGAATATTAAATATATCTTTTGATTGACAGAACAATGAACAAATGTGTCTTTGATGAAGAAGCTAAAATATTCCTTACAAGTGAGTATGGTTTTGTTGAAGAAGACTTTGTTTCATGTACTTGGGATATGTTATCAGGAAGGTCCTCTACCCAAAGAAAGGCATTAAGATTGATAAAATAGAGGATCAATGAAAAGAGGTAGCCCCTCAAGAAATGTATTGATGTAGTGACTGCAGCAATGAAGTCAAACGTAATAAATAATTGTGAGAATGGAGGCTGGAGCAATTCCTCATTTCTATTGGTTCATAGGGTAGCAATGAGTCAGCATCTACTCAATGGCACCCAACAACAACAATTTTCTTTGTAAAACATTTACCAATGTTGGAAAATAAACTATCAAGAACCCTAGAAATGATATAATTCCAAAGAGAAAACTGGAACTTCTGATAAAAATTAATGAAGGAAAAAATGATCCAAAATTGGGCAGTACTTTGTAAGGATTCATAAAATGCTACAGTAATAGAACGTTTGTACAGAACTAGAAGACAGAAAGCACAAAAATTAGCAAAAATTCTTATTGGATGGCATTTATAAAATCAAGTTTTAACTGGAAGTCAAAGAAGAGACCCTTCAAATAACATTTTTCTAGTGATAAAGTATGAGTCCTCTAACAGCCTTTTCTATGAATATTTTGAGGGCCTGCCTGAATGAATGCTCCTGAATAAAGCATGGTGTAAGAGGAAGAAAGTTGTGTGTCCGAACACTTTCTGAGGTATTCTAGCTTGCAGATTTTTGGAAGTCAGTCCAGAATTGACTATAAGCAGAGGAAAAATGGCAGGATCTGCTCTACATTTTTGGCAGAAATCTTTCTTTATGCCAGGCATCTATTGCTTATGAATTTTTCCATGGAACCCATAATTTCCAATTATTGAAGCGATTAATTGTGAGGAAGTCAAATTTTCAAAATTACAAATAATTAATAATAGTGTTACCATTAAACCTTAATTCTATGTGTTCTACTTTTGCACAGGTTCTGCATTTTATGACATTTCTCAAAAATATTGCACATACTTGGTGTGCTATAAAGCTACTCCATTCAATTGTGCCTTTTCTTTGTGTTCTTATGTTCAATCATTTTTGTCTATTTAAGCATTTGCTATTTTAGATATTTTCAGCATCAATGTCTCTGTGCTACTAATACACATCTGTATCTAAGTCAATTAATCCCAATGTCCATCACCTTGCTGTCCAATTTGAAGAAGAAGAATAAACATTGTTATTGTTTGTTTCTCCAATGTCCCTGAGAGACACAAATGATGGAATGTGTTAGGGCTGGTCATGGACAAACTCATTTGCTTGGCTACAGATCACAGAATTGTAGATGCAACTGCAAGGTCAAAAGAAATTGAGTTGTGCAATAATGGAAAGAGATGGCTCCTCAATCCTGAAGATTGATAACCTGGAAACACATGCAACAGAAAACGTAAGAATGGATTGCCTCAAAATCTATAACTAGCACACACACACAATGCTATTTTAAGACAATTTGTCAATCTAATGACAGACTGTGATATCCTTCCAAATCACTAGGGTTTTAAAGGGAAATTTAGGGAGTTCTGAATCCTTTCCCACAGGAAAAGCCACCTGTCTGAGTTCATAATCATTCTCCATTTGCAAGAGTACAAATTATTTTATGAGACATGAGCAGATGTTCATGAATCAAGGCAAAAATCTGTTCTACTAAGAGAAAGCTTTTAGAATTCTCAGAACGATCTGCTAACATAATCAAATCTGGTTATCATTTCACAACTTCAGTTTTCTCCATTAGTAAGAATCTTGAAGACATTTCAGCATACTACCCCATGTACTATAATTATGCAATTTCAATTCTTTTTACAATTGATATTTGTTCTTAGAGAAAAATCTCAAAGACATAGACCCTGTAAGAATGTTTATACACTGTAAGACTGCAGGAAGAGAACCAGTTCATTCCCGATGCCAGGGATTTTTGTCAGTAAAATCAAAGGAAGAAAACTAGATTCTTAACTAGTGGTGGTCTTTTTGCAAGATAGCTTCCAGGATCTGGTGCAGGAGCAAATTGAGTGTCAGAAGGATAAGGAAACTGGGTCCCAAAAGGGTTTGTGTGCCATTACTTCTCTCTGGTTTGCCCACCAAATGAAAAGTCATGAGAAGAGACTCAAAGTCAGGAGGCCAGATGGGTTGCAAACAGCAAAGTTTATTACTCTCCTGGGTGCAGATGGGATGAGAAGGAATACTACATGAGTGTGGGCTGAGATTATAACATATATAAGCTCTGAACTCGGGGTCAAATGCTCTTGTATACTGTACAGAATTGAGGAATGGGCTTGGCCCTTTTAGGTGGAACTTCAGGTTTTATTGATTGGTGTCATAAAGCTGTAAATATTCACTTTTGGTGATCATAATTTGTGGTTCACTGAGTCCTTCATGCCAGTCCTTCATATCCTTGTTTTATTGGTTTCCGGCAAAGGCTCATGCTGTCCTGTTTGTGCAAAACTTTTGACAGGGTGGACTCAGGGGAAAGGACGAAGGAACTTTGATTCCTTGCAGACTCTATTAGGCCACACACACACACATACACACACAAATACACATAATATCAAAAAACAAATTTTTTTCCTGCTGATAGATTTTTGTCCTTAGTATTGAGATATAACAGGAAGGACGTTCTAGTAACAAATATAATAGAAACATTTCCCATCATGTTGCAAAATATTTTCCCTTCAGCAACCCAAGGGCTTTGAGATATTAAGTGTTTTTGTTGTTGTTACTCTTGTTTTAATTCTTAAGAGAAAAAAGCAACTATAAATGTCAACTATGATTAGTGCAATTAGGAGAAATGAAAGATCATAATTATTGAATGAAGTATGAGAGTTCTCTGCCTACTTTCAAAAGATGACAACACCATTGATAATTCCATTCTGGATCTCCATAAAAACAGAAAATTAGTGATTTAACAGAAAAAAGATTGTAACTTTTTACTTAACAAAGATTATGTAATTTGGTTAGATGACTGACTGGGTAACTTACAGTAATGTTCAGTAACTAACACTCCAGGAACTATGATAGAAGTTTAAACTACATGTAGCACCTTATTAGCAGATTCCATATTAAACTCTCAGAGCAGTGAATACACTCCCTTCTTGGGGAAATCAGGATGTAAACAGCTTCCTTCTAATCTGCCTGCACAATTCTAGATTTAGCCTAACAATTAAAAGATTATTTTGCATGTGTCCTTAACTGTGCCACCTTTGTTGTAATACATAAAATGCAATGATTACTGACTAAAAATAATTTTAGAAAAAAAGTAGCTACTGCTTTTTTGTGCAAACTAAGTTAAATAATGTTGGTGCCACAAAAACTAGTCACAGAAATGTAATTACTATCCAAACAGATAAAGTAAAAACTGATGATAAGAAATTAATAGAAGTCATTAAATTATCAACACTTTGAACTCAAATTTTTAAAAATCTTTTAAACATGTAACTTCAGCTTAAAGAGGAATTATAGAAGATATAGTAATAATGTTTTGGGGGCAAAAAAGATAATACGACTCCCCATTAGTCAAGAGGTGTTTCAGGAAGAAGTCTTGGTCTTTTGTCAATAGATTGGATTATGAATACACATTCTTAAAAATGTTTTAGACTAAAAATATTTCATGCACATATGTCATTTTTTGTGCTTCTCAGCTTCAGGAATTGCCATTAACTGATTAATTAATGGTTTTGCTCTTGGGCAGTGAAGAACAACGCACTGAGCGTAGCTGTAAACCTGATGCCCATAAGTTTCGCCTTAGTCAGTCCTAAAATAGTCTCCCTTTTTTCCATAAGGTAAGTTGATCATTCAGATTTATGAAGAAATCATTCCAAAAAAGATTGTGTTATTGCTAAGATTTTTGTTTTGGCCTTTGTAACTGTGAAATGCTACTGCCATGAAAATTTATACATGTACTTAATAAAAATAAAATAATTTCATGTTATATGAAGTAATTCTATCCTTGAAAAATTGAAGAAAACTAAAGAATTTTGTTGAAAAATCAATGGATCAATGGAAGCCTATGGTTTTAAAAACACAATTTTTTGAAATTTTCATTGTCAGTGAAATGGTTTGTGCCTTTATAGACCAGAAATTTTCGGGGCTAAATTACATAAGGAACACTATTGCCACATGCTTTAAGCATTCACCTGCAATCCCTAAATTCAGAGATTCAAAATGACCTAACACATGGGCAAAGTTTCCTTCCTAGAAAGCCCTGTGAGCAAGTTTGCCAATACGAGGGGTTACCCAAGACAAAAATGATGTCCGTCTGTTCGCTTATTTCTTTATGTGAAGGGGATAGTGATTTGGATGACACTGTATCAGGTCCCACTGTTAATCAAACTTTCTTCTTTTTAGAGGTTCTAAAAAGATTGTGCAACCATATGTGCAACCCTAAAAAGCCTAAAAAACAGGAATTGGTTTTGCCACTATGACAATGCACTTTCTCACTCAGTTATGTGAGTGCATCAGTTTTAGGCAAAAAAACAGCATACTTCTCTTGCCTCATACACCTGTCTCCCCTGACCTCTTTCCATTCGACTTCCTTTTGCTTTGGTGAATGCAGTGGAATATGGAAGGAGAGTGATTTGACCACATAGCAGAGTGGAAGAAAAACACATCAGCCATCCAAACAGATGAGTTTGAAAATGTTTCCAGGAATAGAATTGCTGGCTTGACAGATGTATTGAGTGTAATGGAGAGTGTTTTGAAGGGGATATGCTGTTTCATAAAAAAAACTTAGATATATAGCTTGAAAAAATTCCCTTTTTTTGAGTACTTCCTCCCCTGGTCACTCCTGTTGTGATTCTCTCCTTCAAATTCCTGAAGAATAATCGAGTTCCTGCTTAGTTAAGCTGCCTTCTCTCCTCTACTCCTTCCCTCCCACTTGTTTCTTTCCTTCCTTTATTCAAAAAGTATCTATATGAAACTTACTCTAGTCATGCCATTTCCCCAGCTTTACTGGAGCAAATGAAGCCTTGTCAGGCTCAAGAATCAGTACAGAGAGGCGAAGAGAGAGACGGGAAAAGATCATTATATTGTTGTTGTTGTTGTTGTTTGGTGCTGTCAGATGCACAACAAAAGGACACATCCCCGCTCATTTGGAGTCGCAGTCCTGAGGAATCCTCACAATGTTTCTTACACTCGAGCCCATTGTTGAAGCCACAGGTTCAGGGCTTCTGGAGGACCTTTTTCTTCCTCCCTATCCCTTCCTCTGCCAGTCCAGGGACTGGTCTCTCCAATCGTAAGATATTAATTAACTATAATTATGACAATTGATACAAAGGCAAACACCCTGATGGTAAAAATGTGTATGAGGGAGAGAACCATCCTGGTCTGTGGCACCAGGCAGGATTTCCTTGGCAGAGGTGACTTTAAGATGAAAGATTATTTAGGTGAGCCAGGGGAAGAGGGAGTGGGGGACTGTATTTAATGTGGGTGGGACAGTGTCTAGTAAGACCTTTTTGAAGCAAACTGTCATTGGGAAAGACATCAAGGAGATAATGAGCAGGATTTTCATAATTTTGGAGAAGGGAACCAGGAAACCTGCATCAAACTGCATTAGCAGGTCTTTTTTTTTAAGTACAGAGTACTGGGACCCAGTCACAATCTATTAATCATGCATATGTGAAAGAATATGGTAATTTCCTTCATCGCAGTCGGCTAGGTAGTTCTTATGGACAATGCACATTGTTGGAAATTCACTGAAATTAAGAGATTGGGGAGCGTGGAGGGAGGGGATATGTGAGGAGCTGATGCCAGGGGCTTACGTAGAAAGAAAATGTTTTGAGAATGATGAGAGCAACAGATGTGCAGATATGCTTTGCATACAATGGATGGATGTATTGATTGTGATGAGAGTTGTAAGATCCCCCAATAAAATGATTCGTGAAAAATAAAATTGAATTTAAAAAGGATTCATTTTATCTTCCAAGGCGACGACCTATCAAAGGGATGAAAAGACTTCAATTTTGGAAACATTCAACTTCTCTTTGTCTTACTTCCTTTTTTTCCAAATAAATGTTATATATATGGAATATAGTCAAAACTTTACTCTTTTAACTTGGACTTTACTTTCTCTTCAATAACTAGCAAAATACAAGGTAAGAACATTTATTTCTCTAATATTTTATAATTATTTTAATAATTAACATGCTGTTAATTGCCCAAAGTAGATAGAGCAAAGGACTCCTACCTCCAGTGTTCATGGTCTTGTCCTAGAGACCTCTTCCTTTCTTTTATTCCATCCAGTGGTCATTAGCATTTGTTCTTACCCCAATTGGCTCTTTTCGCATGATTGAACATCATAGGGGCACAGGGGAAGAAAGCAATGCTAAATGTTGAACTTTTCACAGGTGGTGCTTCTGGAAATTGATGTGAAGAATAAAATAGCTGTTGGCTGTTACAACTGTTTGTATGTCACTGTATAAAATGATATCCTACCAGGCCTTCTTGGATTAAAGACTTAACATATCTGCAGGAAAGCAGGCTGCAGACTTTCTCTTCTGACTTCTTCAGACTGGTAGGTATTTTTTTTTACATATTAGCATAGCACATTTGGTCCCCAGATTTTAGAACTATTCCTTGCCTACAGAAATGAAAATAGTCAAGGAATAAGGTCCATATGGAGAAGTTGTAGAGACTGTGATAGATGGTCTCATTTATGAATAGTTTTTGCAATTATAGCATCCCCCAAGCAAGGCCGATTCTCCGCAGAGTTCTAAAAGGAAACTAACCTTCACCTTGGCATTTGGTGACACACACCAGGCTCAGCTGCATGTGGATATAAGAAGTTATGAAGAAACTTTGCCTGGAGGTGGAATTCTACATCTCTGAAAAAAGCAACTCGTTTTCACGATGGGTCCATCTGTGTCAACTTCTGTGAGTAAAAGCAGTAGTGAGCTCTTGCTTTGAAAATCCATGTGGTGAGCAGACTCTATGTAGGTCCCAAGATCCAAATGGCCGATTTTTTCATGCCCTTGCCTGATTATTTAACTGTGATTCTGAGCTGCACCAATTAGTTTTCTTTTTTCGATAGAATGTAACTTATATGACAAGTTATGCATGAATAAAAGCACAGTGGTTTTGAAATCCCCAGTAGCTGTCTGGGAGAAAGACTGGGCTTTCTACTCCTGAACACAATTGTACCTGCAGATGGTCACTGGGGGTCAGCATTGATTGGTTTTTGGATCTGCATCACAGAATATGATAGTTCCCATTCTGAGTGAAGACGTGTTGGACTTGACCATGCAAACTGTTTGCATCTTCAAATGGAGCAGGCTGCCTGACCAGGGACAGGGAACCACCTCTCAATGGCAACCATCAAGAATTAAATCCTAATTCAACCTGAACCACATTCCATCAACAACTCAATGTGCTAGTCAACATAGCTGAAATGCAGGCGAAGCCAAAGCTCCAGCTCCCAGCATGATTGAAACCCTGCGAGGCTAAACACAGGCCTAAGCACTTTGTTCTTCATGTGCTGACCCAGAGAAAATCTGAGGTAATCCATGGGTATTTAGGATCATGTTGAAAAGAATAATGGATGACCAAACCACCTCAGAAAACAGTAGTCTATATAGTTCTTAAAATAGTAAGAGCAAGGACTCTCCCCTGGCAGACAGAGTAGGACTGCCCCTGTGATTTGTAAGACTATACATCTTCATGGAATAGAAGGTCTCATTTTTCTACCTTGGAGTCACTGGAGGTTTCAGACTGCTGACCTTGTGGTTAGCAGGTCAATGTGCAATTCAATATGCATCCAAGGTCAAAATAGCTAAATTCTAAGCTGGAAAATCAAGAATGTATGAATCGTATCCAAGGTGTCTAGAACTCCCCTTTGTAGAATGGGTTGAGTATGAATAGCACTGTGAAAGAAATAGATCACCTGGTTTAAACTTTTCCTTTAAAATTTCCTTTTTGATGGTGAATTCCTTCAAGCAAAAATTTATGATATGACCTCTTTATCTCATAGTTTATGAATAGACAATTTTTTAGCCAATTCAAACCAAACACTGTTTTTAAAATTATCCCAGCCACTTATGTGATCAAAGTCATGAGTTAATTGTACTTTATCACTACCTGATTGTGTACCTATTTAACTTATTTTCTTCCTTCTCATTTTCTGTTACTCATTCTTCATGTTTGAACTAAAACATTATTGACAGCAGCTTTTCCATGATTTCCAAAGTCAACAAATCTAGTTTAATATTTTTTTCACTTCAATTCCATCAGAACTTAACTCAGCCAGAGTATGATTTCTCATTATTGCAAGTTTCTTTGGGTTATTCTGTCATATCTGCCTGAGTGTAACTTGAATATAAGACATCATTTACTTTGTGATTGTTAGGTGCTGATGAGGCATGTCCACCCTTAGTGAGCCTGTGCACAACAGAAACACTGCCCTGACTTGCTCCATTCTTATGATTGATAATATGTTTGGGCCCATCCATGTTGCCACTGAGTCCATCCATCTCGTTGAAGGCCTTTCTCATTTTTACTGCCATTTTTTCTATTTTAGCAAGTATGATGTGCTGCTAATGCAATGTTCAAAGTACTAGAGAAGAACTCTGCAAACATCCTGGCCTCTAAGGAGTTTTCTGACTATCCTTCTTACAAAGGTCAGGTGCACATTAGTTTGAAAAGTAACATTTTTTTTTCTTTCCAAAACCTTGAGTTCTTGTGCATCAGATTTACCTAATAGAATGAGTCATTTGACTTCTAACTGCTCCCTCTATGAGCCTTGCTTGTGAATTATCAATCGATTCTGTGGTGAAATATGGGTTTTATTTATTTACTTTTTTGATATCAAGTTGTAATACACACTGAAGACTACAATCCCTGATCTTCATTAGGAAGTACTTCAAGTCCTTCACACTTTCATTGTGCAAGGTTATACCGTCGGTACATCATTGGTCATTATACTAACTCTCATACCACATTCATCTTCAAATAATTCAGATTTCTTGAGTACTTTCTCAGCATACATTTTGATTAAATATGTTCAGAGTATACAACGCTGATGAACACTTCTTTTTATCTAAAACCTTATAGTATTCCCTTGTTTTGTTCATGAAACTTTCTCTTGATCAATGTACAGGTTCTCCATGGGCATAATGAATTTTTCATAAATTACAATTCTTCTAAAGCAAATCATATGATAAATACAGCTGAAAGCCTCTGCATAGCCAACAAAAGACAAGTAAACATCTTTCTAGTGTTCTCTGCTTTCAGCCAAGATTCATTTGGCTTCAGAAATGACACCTCTTATTCCTTGTATTCTTCTGAATACAGCCTAAATTTTAATCACTTCCCTGTCAATGTATTGCTGCAACCTTTGCTAAATTATCTTTAGCAAACTTTTATTTACATGTGATATTAATGATATTATAAAAATATCATATCTTTCTGGTCAAATTAATGTGGGGTTGTAAGAAATAAGGATCCTTTCCAGAAAGCTGATCAAGTAGCTGTCTTGCAATTTTATTGGCATAGATAAGTAATTGATTTCAGTCCATCATCTTATTGTTGTCTTCATAAACAAATCAATGGTCCCAAAAATTATATAAGCATTGATTCTGGTTCAGTTCAGTTTGGACTTCTTTTATTACCATTAAATTTTGTTCATATACTACATCTTGAAATGGTTAAAATTTTAATGTAGCCTAGTTCTTTTTGGAACAATGACTATATATTTTTTATCTTCTTTTGGTGTTTCTGCATCTTTAAATATTCCATGCATAGAATCTTTCGATATTGAAACTCAAGACTTAAACTATTCCTTTTATCTTTTAGTTTAAGATATGAGGAGTGGTCCTACCTTTTTGTTTTCTAACTTCAGAAACGTTTTCCAACTTTAGATTTTTGCACATAAAATATATATATTTTACTCTGTCTTCTTGAGTTATCCTTTGAAGTCTAACTTTTTTTCCATCATCAAATCCATGTTCTCCACCTATCTGTCTTCCTCTTTGTTTCAAACATTTTCATTCCAATAACTAATAATCATCAACTCTTCATCAATCCATGCATCACTAGACTTAGTGATTGGTGCATAAACTTGCACAAGAGTTGTATTGACAGGATTTCCTAGTATGAGGATAAGACAGTATTGTACATCAATTTAGATCTTTAAATATCCTTTTTTATTTTATTGGGGGGCTCTTACAGTTCTTTTCACATATATGTCCATTGTGTCAAACATATCTGCACTATGTTGTCATCATCTTTTTACAAAACATTGCCTTTCTATTTGAATCCCTGACATCAGGTCTTCATTTCCCCCCTCACTGTCCCCTCCCCCATGTCCCCTTGGTAATTTATATTCTTTTTTTCCTTGTCTTACACTGACAATTGTCTCACTGAAATATCTTTTTAGACAATGAATGCAATGCCATTTCTCTTGAATCTGTAATTTCTGTGATTCAAAATGCTCAATGATAGTCCATTTCACTTTTTAAAATTTTCAATCTTTTCTAGATTCTAGCATTCTACTCTCTGATTGTAAATAAACATTTTAGCTTCTTCTTCTAATTGTGAGTCATGCTCCATCAGCAAATTTCCAGAAGACTTCGATTCCAGGGGTTTTATGACATCCACTTAAGTATAGTAGATGCTACTTTGAGAGGCAGCTAGATCTTCCTTGGTTGTAATTTAATGCCTTACAATACAAAAGGTTCAACTTCTGGTGCCATATCTGGCAATGTTCTGCTGCAATTCATAACGTTTTCAGTATCTGATAATATTTCACTGCTACTACACGTAATGTTTTCAGTGACTGACTTCTCTGATAGTCTCTTCCTTCTGCATCTTCTCTTCATAATCTGAAAAGGATTTTTGTTGAAACATTTTCACTTTGGGTGACTGTCCAGTATGTAAAAATACCAGCGACAAAGTTTCCAGCATGTCAGCAACAAACAAGTTGCTACAGAGGGACAAACTGATACACAAATGGTGTTACAGTGTTCTAGATATCTAATCTGTTCACGTGTGTTAGCACTTGTGTTGGTGCATGACTGTGTACTCAGGCAGTTTTAATACATGAAATGAAATAGTGTTAATAAGGAAAATACCAGAAGCACTGTAGTTTCATAAGTCTATATTCAAAATTCATCTTGCATGCTTGATACTAGGTAAATTAATGAATCTTTATTAACTTTGAATTCTATATGGTAATATAATGATAACTAAATAGTTTCCTATCATCAATGAGTCATTCTAACATTGATTTTATCATCATACAAATATTTTAGTTATGACAACAGAGTTGAGGAAAAAAGACTACACTGACTATACTCGGGTAAATTATCCCTGTTTTGGGAGGCATAAAATAGTCAATAAATAAGATTGATGAAATATACGTTATGGTAGGTAGTGATAAGTGCTAGGTAGGAAAATTAATTACAGGAGAGGAATATTAAATGTTGAGGTATTTCAATTTTAAATGAGGTAGGAAGGAAAGACCACACTTAGAAGGTGATCCCTGTGTACAAATTTAAAGGAGGTATTAGATGACAGAAAGATATGCTATAATCTGTGTGTAGGGGGTAGCATTCCTGAGAAGAGTGTGATAGTTATAGATATTAAATTTCTGGAACAATCTGTGTACATTGTTTTTTCCATTAAATGATTTTAAATATTTGGCATATTTTCACATGTCCATTTTTTACTTTTAAAAAATTTATTCATGAAATATATGTATTCCTCTTTGTCTTTGAATGATGCCTTTATCTTTAAGGTACTGTCAGATTTAATTATCCAGTGTAGACTGAGGGTCTCTTGAATTTTCTCAGGGAAAAATTGGATGTTAACTTTTTAATAGAGCATATAAGTTCCTATCCTTCTTGTTGTATTTTCAGTTTCTCAGGAAGACAGAACATCAATGTCATCAGACAAGGTTTGATAGGGAAGCATTATCATTATATAATATTTGGTCAATCATAAATCATAGAGAGGTCATGGCACAGAGTAGAACTACCCAATAAAATTTTCCAGGCCATTGTCTTTGTTGGAAAAAAATTGCCCAGTCTTTTTCCTGTAAAGTCACTAAATGGACTAAAACTGTCAACATTTCATGATTTCATGCTTTCATGTAAGAAATATTTTGACACCAGGGTTCCATATGGAAATCTTCAAGCTACTAAAACTCTTAATTGTGAGGATATAAACTTCCACCAACAGACAGTCCCTGCGTTACACTTTAATTCACAGTGCGTATGCTTTTCCTCAAAAATGATTTGCAATTTAAACTGATTTTTGATTTCTAAGGTCTTAAGAGCTTACATAAAATTCAATTCTCTGAGCTCCGGCTGTGGAAATAAAGCGGTAATATGGAAGCATTAGGGAATCTTCTCTATTGTCCCAATTAAAGTGGACCTTCTTGGTTACTCTGTGCATCACACTGCTTTTGTGCCCTTTTCAGAGCAGCGTGAGGCCAAGGCTAGCTGTGACACAGGCTTTCCCCTTGGTGGATCACTCTGCTCACCTGCCCCCAAACCTGCACCTTCTCTTGAGGTCACAGCCATGTAGCTTTATTCCTTGTCTGTACTCTAAATCCCTGCAGACTTATGTTGATCTCTAAATCTTTCAGGGCAGGTAGGCACACTCACTATCCTGTGTTCAGTTTCTTGAAACAGCATCCAGGGAAGGATATACTGTGGGATGAAGGCAGAACTTTTCCATAATTAATATACTCCAAAATATTAAGCAAGCAATTTACCAACATTTAGTGTGCTAGCCATTCTCACTGAGACTCCCAATTTTATGAGGTCTTTGCATGACTCAGGATAGTGATCTGCTTCCCTCGAGGCCTATGGGTGGGATTCAAGAGTCATTGTCAATGACCCCTAACAATATAAACCTCTTCACCTACTCCCGAGAGTCGGGAGTCTTTCCTTATCACATCCTTCTCCTCCTAGTCAGGAGTCATCCCTAAACCATTATTATATCATAGACCTTAAGACAGCCCCCGCTTGCGGCATGTCCTGACAAGTGACTAGAGAACTTATGTATGCTCTGTTAGGCTACTTAAATGGGGAAAACTAGTGTTCGCCACCCTCGCTCCTGTCCCTCGCTGCTGACCCTCGCTCCTGACCCTCGCTCCTGGGTCACTCCTGCCTGCCTCTCTTCTGTCCCTGAGCGCCGAACGCGCTCAGCAACTCGCCCTCATCACGGTAAGCTCTCTCTCCATCCCAACAGACCACCATACTATACGGAGGTGAGCATGTTATCCTGATGTGATGTACGTCTGACTCTTACTGTTCCTTTCTCTCTCTGTCATGATCTCTATATCATTATTATAATAAATAATAATTATCGCTGCACAGCTGCCTGTTGAAACCTTGCTGTGAGTATATCAGAGGCCGGCCACCTCTGATAGTAGACCTTGTACTAAATGCCAGTTTGAATACTAATCACTGAAGCATTGCAGTAAGGAGAGAGTTATCTCCCTGAAGAAGGACAGAAAAATGGTAAAACACAAGGAGAAATAGCTGAATCAATGCTTCAAATTTTATTCGCTAAAATATGAATGATCATATCTCAAAGTATACTTATGCTTAGTGAAAACGAGTAAATTGAAATTCAAATGTATTTATGAGCTATTGACAGAATCATCTCTCTCCTTCATTCCAGGATGATTTTGTATTGTATAGCAATGTCCATGTGTTTATGCTTTACTTAGAAATACTTGCAATGAATTCCATGTCCATTAAATAGTTGATCCAATACAAATATATAAGTAGAGAAAGCCTAACATTCTGCATCATCAATTTCTATTTACTTTACATCAATAAGTCACAATTTAAGAAAATATGAAAAGAATTGTGGTCCATCCATCTTCTATGGTTAATAGTGTCCTTGGTTTCCTGTACGAAAGTCTATCTGAACATATATCAGAATCAGTGACCCAGATCAAAAGATAATAAATGGCTTTTTTAGATACTATCTAGTAAATGCTTTTGAGGTCGGCTTACAGTGATATTTACCTGCATCAACTGATGTATTCCAGCCAAAATGACAAAAGCATTTTGCAAGGATGATTAATTTAATTGGTTTAAAGTCACAATATTCCTGATGAATTCAGATGGGAAATTTACACAGTAAAGGTATATTCCCACTCACTTGATTTTGCTATAGTATTTCAGTATAGCTGACGTGTTTCTTCTCTTACTGACACATAGGCCTGTTTAGTCAACTCTCTATCTGCTTATTCTTTAGAATCCATTATAAGTATTTATGCCCTTTGAAAAACAAAATAATTTCTATATTTTACAAGTTTCTAGCTCTTACATTATCATGCACCAAATTAAGCAGCATGATTTAGAATTACATATTAAATAATATTTTGCTTGTTTTCTTGTGGGTACATTTTAGTTCTTCACCGGGATAGACACTGGATCTGTGGACACAAATGGCATGTCTCTATCTGCTCTCTTGGATACTGAGGATACTGTGCTCTGCTTCCTTGAATAGCGTCCGCACTGGGATAGGCACGTGGCAGTGGCAAGTAGACATTTTCTTTTAAAATAGCTTTTCTTTTCTTTGAAAAGTTGCTACATACATCTTCTCTGCTAGCATTCTATACACCTGTCCTCAGGTTATATTCTAAACTAATAGACTATAATGGCTATCAGCAAGCTGCATTCTTCAAATAAATAATGAAATGTTTGAGAAAATATCCATAGGTGTGAACTTTCTTATGATATATGGAACATGTGATTTATTCACGTTTTCCCACCTATGGTGAATGTGTGTTCTTTTAGATATCTTATGTGTTAGCCTATTAACATGAAAATGAACTATTATAAATCAGGAATTTACAAAGAAACCTGATGTTTAGGTGCTCAAGCTTCTGAGAAGAATGGTGTGTGTGTGCCCTCCAGGATGGCAATATTTCAAAGGTCAAATAATATGAATTAATTCAGCAAGCATTTCTTGATACTAAATTCCAGGCACTGTGCAAAGTGTCGTGAATACAGAATACAATGGTATATTCCTTTGTCTCTACAGGCTATCAGTCTAGTCTGGAAAGGTTATATGTTAAAAGAAAACATAGTTCATGACACAACATATATGATAATTATGCCATAAATATTGAATACAGAATTCATAATACATTGAAAGGTTAGAGATAGAAACATGATTAATTTTTTGTGAAAGTAGTGTACTTTCTGTAGGGAAGGTAGACACTTCTGTCAGTTTACCGTATTGTGGTGAATTGCTGGAAGCTAAATCACTGGTGTTTCAAACACCAGAAAGGTGATGGACAGGTTTCAGTGGAACTTCTGGACTAAAGTACATTAGGAAGACTGACCTTTGTGCTTCTTACAATAGCAGAAATCCAGTGAATAATATCAGAACTTTGTCTGATACAGCACTGCGTTGAGAACTCCTCACAGTCAAAGACACTCAAAAGAAGGCCATGGAAGACTTGCTTTCTCAAAGCAGCACCAACTTTCATGACACAGAGAGAATAAAACTTTAGGAACCTTCATTTCCTGAAGAGACATAATTTTAAATAATTAGAACATGGAATGCAAAATCTAGGAAAATTGGAAGACTTAAATAAAGGAAATAGTACATGTATATTAAAGTCTTGGAAAGGACTGGTTTGAATATTTGAATCAGGCAACCATATGACCTAATGTGCTAGAAGGATATAATGAAGGGGATATCCACCAACAATTAATGCCAAAAATGAAAAAATTTAAGATTTTTATCAGCTTATGCAGTCAGAAACTGGTAAACACATAATCAGTATGTATTGATAATTACTTTGGCTTTGGATACAAATTGTGGAAATAAAGAAGAATGATTATCTGTTGAAAAATATGGTCTTGATGATTAAAATAATAAAAGAGACATGATATAATTTTGTAACATCAATAGCCTATACTTTGAAATGCTTTTTCAGCAACATAAAAATGGTATACAAAAATGACTTCACCATATGAAATATTTAGGAGGCTAGTTGACTGTATCTATGGAAAAAACTCAATATATTTCGTCAGAACAATGCTTGTGGTTCACTGAGGAACTGACCGTAAATTTCTCCTATTTGAATTCAAATTTAAAATGAAGGAAATTAAAATAAATCCAGGGGAACCAATGCAGAACACTAAGTACATAGTACCTGAACTTACTCAACAACACATTTGGCACATTGAACATCAATGAATGAAGACCAGAAAATTTGTATGAAAATATCAGGACAGTGTACATGAAAAAAGTGAAAGTCATTAAGAAGACAGAATAGGACAAAATGTATATCATAAAAGGCTATGTAACTTTTGAACTGAATATAAATGACTTGCCAAAAAAAGTCAGATGTGTGCGTGACCAATTGATGCATATCTGTCTATAATCTTCCTGTAAAAGATTGGGAATTATGATGTATATGTATATATAAGTGTGTGTTCATATATATATGAAGAAGAAATGTAGATGAAAGTAGATATAGAAGTATCTTTTATCTCAACTTTCTTCACACCTGCTTATACCTTATGGTTTGATAGCTCTTAAATCACAATAGGAGCAAATTTTAATTTAACTCGTTCCAATAACCTTGTATATCCAAGGGCAATGATATTTTGCTTCAATTGTAGAGTCCTCAAATATTTAAATATATACATTTTTCTAAGTTATACTATTCTTAACATAGTGGCTTGACTTTCAATTTAGTACACTCTATTGACACCCATGGCCACATCATAACCAATGCAAATCAATTTCAAACACAGCAAGATAGGTCAGTGTCATATTGATAAGAAGTGGTAATCATGATGGTAAAGCTCTCTGCAATGCTTTTCTAGAGAAAAATTCATTTAAATCAGCTAATTTAATGTTTTGATAATATTTTTGTTAAGTAGAATGAGTCCTAAATCCATTTAACCCTCATATACTATAAAATCTGCCCCAAACGAAATCTATATGAGATGGAAACTTGTTAAAGAAGGAAAAACTCACTTATTTTCCACTAATACAGAGAACTGCTTTTCTAATTGCCTTATATATGCAAAATCTGAGCAATTAATTAGGAAGATGTATTCATGCATTTGAATTATGATGTTGACATTAATGAATGAACTATGCACTGTCATAAAAACAAACAAGTCTATCTCAGAAGTACAGTCAAAATGCTCTTTAAAAATTGAGATGGCAAGATTGTGTTTCATGTCCTCTTAGACTAGTTATCAGGAGAGACCAGGCCCTGGGGAAAGGATACCAGATTTGGTAGAGTCAGTTAAAAAGAGGTGGCTCTTCAGTCAAAGGTACTGACAAAATGATAGCATGGGTTCAAACAAAGCATAGACTGTATGTATTGTGAGAGACTCGCAAATATTTCCTTGTGTGGCATATAGGTTCTTTAAGAGCAGTAATAAACTTGGTGGCATGTAACAATGATAATAATAGAAATCAATAAAAAGTGGTAAGACTGCACCATGTCAAGGCTGAAAAACTGACAAAAGAACTTCAAGAAACAAGGCAATCCTGAGTTCTGGCACTCACATGCTTCACTGCAATTATTATTAATATTATTTTCTTTCTAATTGGCCTTGCTGCTACATGCCATTAAGATGGTTCTGATTCATAGTCACCCTGTCTCAAACAGATGGACACACTCCCTGGTCCTGGCATTTTTTCACAATTGTACTATGTGTGAACCAACTGTTGCAGCCGCTGTGCCAACGTATCTTGTCGAGGGTTTGCTTTTCTCACTTGCCCTCTATGTTACCGGGAGGCCGGGTGGCAGTGGCTATGTGCTAGACTGCTAGGTACAAGAGCAGCATTCTGAAACCACCAGGTGCTCTACAGGAGAAAGATGGAATTTTCTCTTCCTGTTAAGAGTTACAGTCTCAGAAATTAATGGGGCAGATCGACCCTCTCCTGTAGGGTGGCTGTGAGTCTGCGGGGACTCCATGACAATTAATTTGTTTGATTTCTTGACTGCTACTGCCCTACATACTGATTGTGGATTCAGGTCAACTGAACGTCATTACCATTTCAGACATTTCTCCTTTTGCATGAATTTGTCTATTGGTCCAGGTTGTGGGGGGGGGGGGCCGGTGTTCCTTGCTTTATACTGAACTGTAATCCCTAGAGAATTCTGTGTAGTTTGTGAGTTCATCAGTATTTCAAATTCCCCTAACTTTCATCAAGCAAGGTGATAGGCATGCATATCATAGGTTGTTAATAAATCTGTCTTCAATCTTGATGTTACATTCTTATTTGTATAGTATAGTACAGATTCTCAAATTACCTGCTCACTGATTAAATTATTATGGTGAAAGGATATAGCTCTGGTGTTCAATTTTCCTAATTTAAACCATGCATCATCCCTTTCTCTGTCTGAACAACTGCCTCTTGGTCTATATACAGGTTCTGTAAAAATGCAGTTAAGTATTTAAATTCTTTGCAATGCTATCCAAGGTTAGAATCCATACTTTACATAATCTGTCAGTGTATTGCTGCCATAATTTTTTCAATTATCTGACTTAAAATTTACTTACATGTGAGTTCAGTAGTTTATGCATTCTGTTACATCATTTGGGGGCTATTTTATTTCTTTTTTTAGTAGACAAAGGACATTTATAGTGGTCTAAATGCAGAATGTAGATATGTAAATATACCTATGCAACTATAAGAAAACCCTAAACTAATACTCTACCATTGATTTTTGCCAACTCATAGAGACTCAATAAAATATGAGGGCATACCTCTTCCCAAATACTGTGGTCCTTTATGCTTTATGTGAGGAGCACAGTGTAACTGGAGTTTGTCCTTCCAGGTGAGACTGTTAATCAAGCTGTCTATTTAGAGGTCCTGAAAAGACTACATGACAGTGTGCAACAAAAAAGAGCTGATTGGTGACAGCAACTGGTTTTGCCACCACCACAAGGCCCCTGCTCCACAGTTATATTAGTGCACTAGCTAGCAGCAGAAAACAAACATGCCTCTCTCCCCACACACCTTACTCACCTGACCTAACTCCATGCAATTTCTTTTTGTCTCTGTACATGGAGAGGGCCATGAAAAGACAATGATTTGACAACATAGAATAGGTGAAGAAAACAATATGGAAGGTCCTGTCAGTCATCCCAAAGAGATGCATTGAAAAATATTTCTTAGGTTAGAATCACAGATTTGACAAATGTAATTAAATGTAATTGATAGTTCTTTGAATGTGATAAGGTTGTTTTGAAAAAATAAATTAAACACTTTTCTCTGAAAAAATAAATTCCAGGTTTTTGGCAAGTATCACCTTGTAAGATAGAACAATCCCTGTTTGTTGGGGAGATTGTCTTTTTTTCCAGAGTAGAAAGCACCGACTTTCACCTGTGGAGTAACTAGTGGTTTCGATTGGTTAACCTTAAAGATCATAGTCCAGCTAATTTATGGCCATTTGTGTTGACTCATTTTGAAAAGTAAAGATGTGTTCTTTCTATTTTCTCCCATTCTGTTACCAGTTTTTCCACCACACTAAGTCTATGGATTTTTTTTACAGTATTAAGACTTGATGAAAAGTTTAAAAAATAATAATTGAAAAGTTTTGCTACTTCAGTTTAAGAAAGAACAGAGTTTTCAATATAGTACTGTGTTAGAGGACAATGGTTTCATCAGCAGATCAGTGTACCTTATTCTTTATGTGAGCCAAATATCTATGACTGTGTAATTGTGTACATTGGATATATTATAGCAAAATTGTCTGTGAAGTTGAAAATATCGTACTTCCTTGCTAACATGCAGGACACACTACTATTAATTTTAGCACAACATCCTGAAATCAGTAGGTAACTTAAAAATGACTATGCACAGTTATGTGCACCATGGAAAGACAAAGGTCTTTCCATGCAGAACTTTTTGAAACATAATATATTATAAACACATGCTTAATGCGTACAACTTGAATACTCATTTTGACAAATTTATCTGATTGTATGCTGTAAGGTGGTAACTCCTTCAACACTACTCCCGTTGCTCTACCAATTCACAGTTATCAACTTTTGAGCTAGAGATAAATTTGTTTATGAATTTCAAACACATTCAGGCATAAAGAATGTAATGTTTTCTGCTGAAGAAGCTTCTTTTATATAATACAAATACTTAGACATTCACATATGCAGAGTGTTGCCTATATCGATGATTTATTCATCTTATTGCTGAATAGAGTATTTGTATCCCATTGCAGTGGAGTTCATTTTGACTCCAAGCGAGCCGAGAAGGAACAGCAGGACTGTCTCTGTGTGTTGCCTGGATTCTAATGCTATGGGAGTAAAAAGTCTCAGCTTTCTCCCTTTGAGTGAGATGCAGCTTGAACCACCGACCTCTGTAGATCTAAGTCTAGGTCTAGCAAATATACAGTAGTGCTATCCTGGTGATGCAGTGCGTGTCTGATTACTTCTGGAAAGAACAGTGGTTTACCTCACCGGCTTCTTGGGAACAACACAGGCGGTCTGCTCCCATTAATAGATGCAGCTTCCAAAGAAGCACTTTTCCTTTCATTTGTTTTGCATGATTTAAAATTGATTCACCAGGTAAGGGGCTATCTCTTGAGTGAATATCTGGGGATGTAATGTTTGGGTTCCAGGGTAGTTGTAACTTTGATTTAAAGAACGACTGTTGTTTCCAGACTAATTTTACATTTCAAAACCCCACCAGCAATGCATGAGAACTCTTATTGCTCCACATCCTTTGTAACGTTATGTAGGATAAGTCTGTGCATTTTGGACGCTCTAATAGAATGGTAGACATTCTAGTAGAGATGGAATATGCAATGATGTTGAGCTCTGTTTCCATTTGTATTTGTATTTGGTCAAATGTTTGTTTAAATTGTGTCCATTGTTAATGGGGTTGCATGCATTCCTATTTCTTGCATTTTAAGAACAATTTATGCTGGACAAAATGCATTTTAAGATGACTTAATATCAACTAAGTTGTCTCAAGCTTTGTTTTTTTATGATACATTTTAGAATGCTACAATTCTTATCTCTGATATGGTCATATTTTTATTCCACTCACTCCCTTAATAAAGTTTATAATTTTAGAGTCAAATATGAAGAATTTTTGCTTAATTTAAAGTCACAAAGAGTTTATCTTATCTTTTATGTTAGCACTTTTTTTTGGCATCACTGCTCTCTGGTGGTGGAAGTAGAAGGCCCAGCCTTTGCTTCTGTGGAGCTGCTGCTGGAATGGAACCTCCATCCCAGTGGGCCACAGTCCCGTGCACAACCACTATGCCACCAGGGCTCAGCCTTATTTTAGCACATTTTATAGTTTTGGATTTTATATTAGACCTGTTATTCATGTTGAAATAATATTTTGGGGTGTATGGCATTTTGGTTTCTTTTGTTGTTGTTTAGTCATTCATTTTGCTTATCATTCTCCATTGTTACTTTATTTAATAATGTAGCTATAGTACTTTGACCATTAATTTTTCTTTTCCTCTCTCTAGAAATGGACTGAGTAGATCCATTGATGGAATTTGTATTGTCTCATTGTTCTGTTCCTTTGTCATGAGATCAATTCCACATTTTCACAGTTTTGAAAACGAGTTTTAAAATACAGAGTATAAATAGTTCCTTTTTAATTTATATTTATTATTCTAAGCCATTTGTACATCACGAGAGATATTGTACTCATCGTAGACTTGTCTATGGTTGAAAATTGAGTTATTTTCACAGTTGGCAGGTGACTAATAATTTTAGGGGTTCAAATATCCTCTATCTTGAAAGTAAGCATGGAACTTTCATTATTTTGAATTTTACTCCACATTTTTTTTTCTATCCAAGTCTTTCTAAAGTGATCTCTTTTGGATCACTGATAGTGGTTCCAAGAATTCTCTAGTTCTGGTTTTGGGGTTTGAATACTGGTATTCACCTTATTTGTTAGTTTGCTGGACTAATTGTTTCCATGCTTCTTTGACTTTCACCATTCTTTTTTCCTCTGGGTCAAGAGAGACCCATGGCTTCTCTTTAGATGATGTCCCATGAAGCAATGTTATTACTTAAGAAAATAGGATTTAGAGCATTTTCTTTGTAGACTATGTTGTATCAGCTTATTCTGGTGACCACAGAGACTATCGTTTGAGCTTCTAGGCCTAGTGAATGACTCCCTCAAACTCTGGTTATATCTAAGACGTATTCATAGCTTTTGTCTCTGAATACTCCAACATATTCATGGATATATCGCAGCGAAGGTAAATACAGGTAGCCACAGATTTTAGCATTGAGTAATGCTTAATAATATTCACAGTTCAGGGTTTAAAAATATTTTTCAGAATTATCCCTGCTATTTTATATTATTTGATTAAAAATTTGGTCATGCTTATATGTTTAAGACAAAGTCATAATTAACTTGTTAAACCAAGTAGCTATTTTGAAGAATAAAAATAGCTGTTATTCCTGAATAAAAAGGGTTAAATACTTCTTGTTTTCTGAAATATTTGTAGTGTGTGTCTTTTGCTTGGTATACACGCACAGTAATTTGTTATCACCCCTCATTTTTACATTGATATTTTTCTTGTGTAGCGTGAGCTGGCAGTCTCTCACCTTAAATGACATTTTCAAAGAACAAGCTTGAAGTGTCATTGATATTTTCTACTGTTTTTCTATATTTTTTCAGTTGTTATATTTTGATGTTATTGTCTTAAGTTTTGCATTTTGTTATTCTCAGCTTTCATATGTCTTTTATTTTAACTTCAATTTCTATGTTCTAAAGTTGGAAGACAAAGCCTTTGATATGGCCATTTTTTGCCCTGCTATATGCATTCATCTCTCTGTTTTCTCTCTAGTTCTATTTTTACTTTTTGGCTGTAACTGATAGATTTTTATGTGTTTTTATTTCCAGTATGTTCAAAATATTTTCTCAATTGATACTTTTTATAATGACACTGGTCTTAAGGTAGTTTATCTAACCACTTGAGAAATATCAAGATATTGTTCTTATTTTCATTAGTAGTGTATAATTGCATGCAATGTTCTTTATCTCTGGTAATATTTTATCCCTATATCATATTAATTTGGTATTAATATTGTTACTCAGTTTGCATTGTTTGTCTTAGTTTTCACATATAATGAAACATTTTTTATGATCCAATTTTCATTGAAATATAGGACTGTTTAGAGAGCCCGGGGGGGGTAGTAGTTTTGCATGGGATGAGATCCTCATGGTCCAGGGGAAACCACCTGCTGCTCCATGAGAGAAAGGCTGGGATTTCTTCTCTCATAAAACTCTATAGTCTGGGAATATATACATATAAAATCCCAAGAACTCACTGTGAATCAGCATTGACTCAATGGCAGGAAGAGTGAAAGAGAATTTTCGCTATCATTTCTACGCTGGTGATGCTGCTGTTGAAGGCTTTTAATTGTGTTATGTCTGGATAAGTTTTGCTTAATATTTTTAAGGAATGTTTTCAGTGGGCAAAAATGTACTAGGATAGGGACTGAGCCCCGGTGGCATAGTGGTTGTGTGCGGGACTGCGGCGCACTGGGACGGAGGTTCAATTCCAGCAGTGGGGCTGGGCCTCCTACTCCCACCACCAGAGAGTAATGATGCCACCCCCCCAAAAAAAATGTACTAGGATAAATGCTGATTTTATTCACAAGGTAAAGATGATCAATGCTTCTGTTATCTCACTTGCAATAAAGAATTGCCATCATCCTTACCTTAATTCTTCAGCTGGCAAAAAAATGATTTTTCCAATGACTCAATTATTATTTTACTTTTATTTCTGCTGTTGTTGGGAGTCATTGCATCAGTACTGGCTTACAGAAAACTGGTTTACAATAGAATGAAATGCTGCAGGCTAGTGCACCATGTTCAAATTTGTTGCTGTTTAGACCCATTTTTGCAGCCACTTTATGAATTCATCTATTGGAAGCTACTCCTGTTTGTGCTCACCCTTTACTTTACCATTCATTCATGATATTACTCCCCAAAGACATGCTCCTTCTGATTCCATGACGGGGTCATCGTTCTTGGGGCGCGTTCTGACTGTACCACTATGAAACAGGGCTGCTGGTTGTTCTCACAGTGATTTAGGAGTGATATTATTCAAGGCTATCAGTAAACACAGCAATTGCATTGCATAAATTCTTCTTCGGTCTTCCTTATTATTCCCTTCTTATTCTCCAGCTTATGGATATATATGAAGTGATTGGAAATACTATGACTTGACTCAGGCACACTTTATTCCTCAAGGTAATATCTTTTCTTTTTAACACTTTTAAAGAAACCTTTTGTTGCATGTTAACACTATGGCGTTCATATACGTTGGTGTCAATTTCTGCACTGGAGTATAGCGGTGGAGTCCATGCTGTCAATCTGGAGATAGCCAATGAAAGCTCTGCATGGGCATGGCTTTCTCTGTGAATTCTGGGAGGTCTCGTGGTTCTGTCCCAATTGGAGGTGAGAGACTTGACTCAGTCTCTTAGAGATAGTCTAAGACAACATTGCGGCAGGATATAGACCTCGAGTCCTAGGAAATGGAGAGATCGGAGGGGAAGCCACCCAGGGGCTTACCCTGATGGAACCAGTTCTCTGAAGCCAGAAAAGCTACACAGAGACCACTGCCAGCACTGAGATGTTACTACCGTCAGTGGGTACTGCTGATAGACCCTGAACCCTGGAAGATGAGTCAGGGGGAGATCTCCTGCCAGCACCAGAATACTTCTATCACTGGGTACTCAAGACTCCACACCCACTGTCCTGGTGTCATTGCACGTGCTTTATGAGTCAAAAGGAGACTTTATAGACTGGTATCAGACATATGGGCAAATATAAGATGTAGGACTTTGGACTGGACTGGGGTGGAATGCTTTCTTAATGTTCCATTCCTCTTGTATATAAACCTTTCCCTTATATCCGTATGTATATTTATGAGTTTGTTTCTCTAGTCTATCTGGACTAACACAGTGACTAAAATTAAACACCTAATAATTCTTGAAAAGTAAATGGCATATTGTTTTCCATTTTTGCACCTTGCTGTTATTGTTTCAACTATTAGCAGCCTCAGTCTCTTAGAGATGGTCTACTGACAGGAAAACACGGCAGCAGGAGATGGACCCTGAGTCCTAGGAACTGGAGAGATGGGAGGAGAAGGCACAAGGGTGCTTATCCTGATGGAACCAGATCTCTGAAGCCAGAAAAGCAACAGAGAGACTTCTGCCAGCGCTGAGATGCTGCTACCACCAATGGGTACTGCCAAAGAGAAGCCCATCAGGTTTTGTAGGCTGCAATATTTGTGGAAGCTGAGCACCTGGTCTCTCTCCCTCAGAGTCACTTCCATGTCCCAAATCTAACACTGAAATGACATGACTATAGAACTTGCCTTCTTCTTAAGAATAAAGTCCCATAACTAGAAATATTCAAGCAATCTTTCAATCCAACTTTATCATATTACAAGCAAAGTGGCTTTCTCAACTTTATCTAACTGTTCAGAGACTAAATAATACCTAGAGCCTAGACGCTTCAATTTGAAATCAGATACTCCTACATGTCATGCCACGTGGCCTTCCAAGTAGCAGGTACTTTGCAATAAGATCTGTATTTGCCCATAAAAAGTCAACACAAATACAAGGTAATTTTAAAAGATGCTTTTTCACTGTTGCTTTGATAATCCATGAAAACTCAACTAAAAGTTTAAAAAATATGGCAGCAGAGTTAGAGGAATACCCCAAACATGCAGATAATACAATTCTGGTTCATAAAAGAGAAGAGGATTTGAAGAACTCACTAATGAAGATAGAAGATTACAGCCTCCAATATTGATTTCAATCAGCCTAAAGAAAACAAAACTCCTCATAATTGTACCATTAGCCAACATTATGATAAATTGAGAAAATATTTGGTTTGCTGTTTTACTTAAGAGTTTTGAGCAATTTGATTTCTATATGCCATCTTTATATTTTATTATTTATGTTTCTTGTACTTGAGTTTTGTTGTGCTTCTTAGGTAGTATTTAACTATTAATACTTGCTCCTGATTATACCAGCTTTCTATATTATTGATACTTTATTCACTTTTCCCAAGTATTTGAGTGTTCTACTTTGTATAAGTACTTAGCCTAACTTATGATATTGATTAAAGAAAGAAATCATTATATATATTTGAAGTCAAATATGTTTCTTATCAATTCTTAGAATTATAGGAATGTGGAAAGTATAATGTGTCTTCATATAATTCTACTTTCCGGTGTTTTCTGCCCCATTTATTGAATATTCATTGTTTATAATGCTAGAAGAGAGTTAATCAGATATGCAGCCTCCTTTTTACTTTGATGCTCATTTCTTTTGGTTTTATTCTGACTCACAGCAGTCCTCTGTGCAATATGTAAGGAAATATGATCCGGTCCTCAACCATCCTCACAATTCTTAGGTTGGAACCCATTTTTGCAGCTACTGGGTCAATCCATCTTCTCTATAGTCTTCTTCTTATTCCCTGTCCTCTACTCTGGCAAGCCTGATGTCTTTTTCTAGGGATTGGTCAATCCTGATAGCATATTCAAAGAATATGAAAGGAAGATTCTTTCTTGCTTCTATGAAGACGTTTTCTGTACTTGTTCCAATACAGATCTATTGGTTCTTCTGGCATTATAATAACTCCTTATTGTTTTGTTTTGATAATTGAAAGCTTTCATTTTACTGCATTTTTGTTTTTGAGATATGATTTTCTATTTGTTAATAGCCATTTTTGCCATATATGATTATATCAGAGAGAAAAATTGAGGAGGAGGTGGAGACTGGGTGAAACAATACTGATAACATTTTTTTAGTGAAATAATAAGCTGCTATGACTTCTCTTTCACTCCTTCTCCTCCATTTTTTCTTCATCCAGTTTGGCCTGTTTATATTCATTTACAACAAATAGTAAATTGCTATAAGCATGGTAGATTATCAGAATTATAGAAGAAAAGAAAAAAAATTTCAACTCTAGAAGATAGATATTTCTATCAGTTTTAAAAGATAGGCAAGTGTGAGAGAAAACAGTTAAGTGAGTACATATAAGAAATGATATTTAGGTATTACAAATGATTATGAAATTTAGAGAATCTGAGTATGACTTTAAATTCTGTTTATATTGGAATACTCCCACCCCCCAGACTTGGGAATTGTTTATGGCAGCTGTGTCATATCACTCAATATAAATAATATATGCATATTTGATCCTCTCTATGCATATAGTATATATATGTAATTAGACCCATTGTTGGCTGCAGCTAATTTTATATATATACACACACACACATATATATACATATATGATTCCATAACACTCAACCAAACCAAATTTACTGTCATCAAGCCAATTTGACTCATAGTTCTATGGTCTATGGTTGGATAGAAGTGTTCAGGTATAGAAAGACTTCTCTTCTTCTGTGGAACTGGCTGATGGTTTCAAACTTCTGACCTTGCTGCTTGTAGTTAATAGTATACAGAAAGCCACTAGGACTATTGTTAACTCTTTGGGGTGAGTTGTTAAAAGACAGAAGTAAATAAGAAATAGTAGGATAGAAAGATAATGATTTGAGGGAAACAATCCAACCAAGTAAAAAAGGAAATTAAGAAGCATGATTGAACTTTTAATAAATATTTCTGTAAGTGAACCAGTGTAGATATTTGCATCAGTTTTAAAAGATATACAAGTAGTTGTGTCAGATTCTGCTATGAGTCAGCCTGGACTCAACAAAACAGTGTTTGTGTGTGTGTGTGTGTGTGTGTGTGTGTGTGTAGAATTTAATGAAAAGAGAAACTTTTTCTTTTCTTGTTAGGATTTGTGAAGGTGAAATACTTCTGTTTAATGGTTAGTTTGTTTTTTCTTCTTAAGAAAGTGAGTCTACCAGACAGATGTGTCTGTTCTTGATCTGTCTGCACTGCTCTGTGTACCTTCCACATGCTGGGTTGCCCTGGATTTCAAAGGAGACTCCCAGCTATGTGGAGGAGATGACAACAGTGCAGATCCAATCATCACAACAGCAGGCTTTACGGCACAGCAGTGGGGACATTCATATTTCCAGCAAATTTAGACAATTTCAGAAAAGACTGCTCATGAAAATATGAACTGACCTTTAATTAAAGCTATAAAGAAACAATCCTTTCACCTCCAAAGCTACTATGAAGAGATGACAGATACAGAATTTATTGCATTGAAGCTTTAATCAGAAAAAAAATATTTTCTTTCATAGGGATATAGTAATTATTTTGTTGGATGAAGGAAACATATAAAACATCTGTGCACAGTCGCTTATTTCCAAACCTTTCTGTTTCAGTGGATGTTTCTATATGTTTTTTTCTTTTTAGCCACACATCCAAATATTGGCATCACTTCGAATATAATAATAACCTAACATGTTGCTTTCAATTAGTGTTTTTTTAATCTGTGTGGCTTACGATCTCACTTTACTAATGACAGACAATATATTTTGTAACATAAATTGTCCTTGAAAGACTGACATCTTATCATTTTCCAAATAATTTGCAAATCTAAAGACTTTTTTTTCTCTTAGAGACTTTTTTAAATAATAAAAAATTGGAAAACCTCTGCATTTTGATTGGATTTACTGGACTAGATTTTATTTTGTTGTTATTTCTAAATCATTTTATTGGGACTTGTGCGACTCATCACAATCCATGCATACAGCCATTGTGTCAAACACATTTGCAACTTTGTTGCCCTCAGCATTCTTAAAGCAGTTGCTTTGTACTGGAGCCCTTGGTATCAGTTCCTAATTTTCCCCCTCCCCGTCCATGAACCTTTGATAATTTATAAATTATTATTATGATGTCATTGTACACTGAACAAGGTTTTTGATTCAGCAATTTATACATATTTTACAACATTGATTGCCGCCCACATATTGCTTCTGTGCTTAATTTTCCTGTGTCCTTCTTCACTACTCATTTGTACTTTCTGGGCTTTTTCCATGGGCAAATATTGCCTCATGACCTCTTATGGTTGACTGTTCTAAGGAATGTCCCTTGTCCTGGTGGTGCTATTCATTGTCTAGACCTGTCTTTTGCTTGGCATATCAATGAATCCTGGGGGTGAATTCACTTTCAGGTCTGAAGAGGGACTATGGACTGAGGGGTAGTAGTCCTAGTCAGATCAATATGTTTGGTCTCTTACTTTTTTCAAGAACATTTTATTCGGGGATAATACAGACACCGTCCCATTCCAAAGATCAATCTCTTCAAGAAGTATTGCCCACTTGTTATCATAGTTATTTACAAAATATTTTCTACCTTTTTGAACTACTTAATTTCAGTTCCTTTTACCCCTCCTTTTCAGATTTCCCACTGCACACCTCAGAAATCTTTATTCTAATCTTTGTCCCTGTAGGTTCATCAATCCCTACTTTCATCTTATGACATGGACAACTACCTATCAATACAGCCTGTTCTAAAACTGATGCAGATGGACATTAGAAAAGAGAACAGATCCATTGCAAAAAAAGAAGCAGGGTCATCAAGAAACTCCCAACTAACCAAATCTCAGGTCTTGATGGCTCCAAAAGAGAACTTTACCATGCATTCAGAGAAGAGATGGCACCAATTCTACAAAGACTATTCCAGATTATAGAAAGGAGTGGCAAGTTCCCACCTTCTTTCTATGAAATCAGAATGACCCTGACACTTAAACCAGGCCAAGACCCTACAAGGATAGAAACCATAGATGGATATTCCTCAAGAAAAATGTTGCAAACATGCTCAATAAAATCCTAACCAGAGCCATAAAATGAAAACAAGAAATCAAGGAGCAAAATGGGGAAAATAAGAAGGGACAGTTTGCTATTTTCAGATTGTGGCAGTCATGTGCTTATGTTAATTTTATAATTGAAATGTAGGGGTGGGCTGTTAATCAGGAGAGAGCCATTGAGTAGCCAATGAGGCCTCTATGTGGGCATTACTTTCACCTGAGACTCCAGGGAAATCTCGCGATATTTCCCTCATGAAGATGAGAAGCTATCTTCCCCAGTTGTTGGGAGTTAGTTTCAGAGATCATTAACCACAGGCAACACAGAATGGTTGTGGCTGGGAGGCTGGAGTAGCCGGTGGAGAGACCACATGGCTTAGCCCTGATGAAGACAGACCTCTGAAGCTGGAGCGGCATGCTGTTGATGGATCTGAGCCCTGGAAGCAAGGAGCCCTGGGGAGACCTCTGCCAGTGCCAGAATTCTGCACCCGCTGACTTGTAACTTCCTGAGTTGGAAGCAGACTTTATAGACTGATTTCGGGCATATGGGTTATTATTGGACTTATTACTTTGCACTGGACTGGATTGGGATGCCTTCTTAGGGCCACATTTCTTTTGTATATAAACCCTTTCCTTATACCTATATGCGTGTCTCTGAAATTTGTTCCTCTAGTCTACCCAGACTAACTCACAGATGATATGATTTTAAATAGAGAAAACTTCAAGGTTTCTTTCCAAAATTGTTGGAAACAATTAAGGAATTTTGTAGGATATCAGCATGCAAGATTTACAAGCAGAAATCAATTGGATTTCTATATACTATTGAGGAGAATTATAATTTTGAGTTATATTTCATGTTTCCTCCCTCTTTACCCAAGACCCTACATTGTGATCAATTTCAAAGCCAGTGGCCATGAGAGCTGAGTGCCATGGAGCTATTCTTGTCTCAGAGTCAAAAAGGACAAAGGTTAAATGATCAATCGGATCTTTGGACTCATTTCTATACATCGCTGATTTTCTTCATTCTCTTTTGTTCTGGTTGAGCAGAAATTAATAGTTGCATATACAACCACTCACCAGCATTCTCCTATGAATTTTGCTTTAAATAATTTATTGGCATATATTTCACATGTCATATCATTTAGTTGTTCAATAATATTAAGAAGCTGTGCTAATCTTACCACAAGCAATTTTAGAACATTTTCTTTTTATACTCCTTGTTGTCAGTTCTCCAGACTCCCATGTCTTCTCCAAACACATCTCTAGATGATTATTAATCCAGTTCCTATTTCTGTAGATTTACCTATCCTGGATTTTGGCAGCTACTAAACAAAGTAATAGACTACTGTCTTGTGGATCTTCTGTCCAAAATGTTCCCAAGCCCTTATGCCAAGTCTCTCTTTGCCTCAAAGTGTTTGATCATGGCTAAGATGTTTCAATACATTTTCCCACTCTTGCTCTAAAATGTTCATGAATCTATTCACAATATATATAAGTACACTTATAGAGATCGAATCTACCAAATTTATTTAACCTTTTCATCTCTATGTGTCCACTTGTAGACTGATGTTTATTATTACTAAAATGTAGAATGATGTATATTATTAGTGGTGATTCGTGTGCACTTCTCTGTCATTTATTTTGTTTAGTCGTATTGTGTAGACCACCCCCTTATTACATACTACATTTCCTTTCACCAAAATTAATGCTTGATTATCTAGTCAGTATTTTCCCTTCTTCTCCCAACTCACTCTAGATAAGTCTAATGCAATGCCTTTTCCTGTGTTTAAACTTTTCCTTGACTTTTAAAAATAGAGGTCTAGTGCAATATATGTCCAGTTCTGATTGACTGCATCACTCAGCATAATGTCACCAATGTCCTTAGGTATTTCTAGGCAGGCTAGAAATGACCAGGTTCTAGCTTAAATTCAATCAAAGGACTTGTTCCCAGAGTCTGTCAACATCAGCAGTCACCTCACAGGGCTTCCCCCCTGCACAAGCCATCAATACAAACCTCAAAGGCACCCCACAAGTGGGTTGTTTAGTCCTTTTCCCTGGCTTCCTTCTCTGACTACAGATATCTTTATCATGAGCAACTTCATGTCTGTTTGCCTACACTTTTTTTCCTTCAAGATCTAGCCTGAATTCTGCTCTCCTGAATTTCCTTTTTCACAATTTTGTGTGTTGTCTTCTATGTCACAAAATGGCCAGCTGAAAAAAGTATTCTCCCCCATCTCTCCCCTCAATTAGTGCTTTTGCCTTTCTCCCTTTCTGACTGGTGTATAATCCAATTCTTTATCCTCTTCCTGGAAACACAAGAGTTCCAGATTATTGTCTGCAAATTCTCATTTGATTTTTCAGGTTTTCAGGTCACTATTTTTAACAGGGAAAACATGGATGAAGTCATAAAGATGCTTTCTTGTCTATGTCTCAAATAAGGGGGAAAACCCTCCTTAAGTGAAGTATTATATAATGATAAATATAAAAATCTTTCCTGAAATTACCTATGTTCCTTGAGACATGTGGAAATTGTTGTTCTATGTTTTATAATTTATTAATTTATTGAAAAACAATAGCATGTGTAGGCAAATAAATATACTGGGGCAATATATATGCATAATATATATACATACACAAGGTATTTTGGTATAAGGCTATATGTACATATGAATATGTATGCTTGTATATGCATATATGCATGCATACCTAAATGTTCACATATATGGAGAAAAGTGCGAGAGAAAGAAGACACATTGTTTTCTTTTGCAATTGGTCTTTAATTCAAGTCTTCATCTTCTCTTAAATGTCAGATTTGAAGAGTGATAATTTGCATATGTTTCACTTGGTTTTTCAGGTCTCATTTGTGGAAGGATTTAATAGAGTTATGTCACAATGATGTCATCTTGTTTATGCCTCAAAAAACAAAAGAAATTACTTTAACAAAATATGTTAGAAAATGCACAATATAAATAGAGGCCACAGTCATTAATATAAGTTACTCTTAAACGTTTCTGAAAAATATTGATTGTGGTGCTGAGCCCCGTGGTATAAGTGGTTGAGTGCGGGACTGCGGTCCGCGAACTTGACAGTTCAAATCCAGCGGCGGCTCTCAGGAGCAGCACTGGGTAGCACCCATGACCACCAGAGGCTGTGATGCCCCCCCTCAAAAATATCGATTGTGTATACATGATATATATAAATGTATGTGTATATATATAGACACATGATTTTATAGACTTACATATGATAATATTCTGAGTCAAATATAAGCATATATATATATATATTTAACTACGTATAACACTCCTGAAGTCTTTCCTCTTGTTACTGTTTCTGTGAGGTTTGTTTTTCCTGAATTCCTTGAATTGAAAGCTCTCATCTACACTGATGTATGCACGCTAGACTAGCTAGATTTTCCAGGTAGGGCTGAGGTCATAATAGAAAGCCCCATAGAGAAGTGTTATTTGCACTTTCTTGGTGCTGTCCTGCTTCTAAGACATATCTTCTTTCTGTTTGAGCCCTCTCTGCTGGGATGCTCTCTTCTGTGCGTCCCCTCTATCCTAGGAATAGTGCTAGGGAGAAGTGCCGTGTGTGGCGTTGATGCTATACTGCTCCCCAGATATATCTTCTCTTTGGTGTGACCCCTCTGTACTGGAATCCCAGTATGGGAATATGAACTCTGGTCTCTATCCACGCTCCTCTTCTTCTCCTCAATGTGGTTATTTATTTTTGAACTCTGATTCCTATTTCCACGGACAACTCATGATCACACAGGCTGATGGACTTCTTCCACGTGGGCTTTGTTGATTCCCTGTTATATGGCCACCTGTTTGACTTCAAGCTTATAAAACCTCAGACACTGTACCTTTTAACAGTATGGCATCATTTGGTTTCTTTGCCACATTTTCTAATGCACCCATTTGTCTTCAGCGATTGTCAGGAAGGTGGGCATCACCCACTGCCAGATTTTCAGAATCAAGTGTTCTTGTGTTGAGAGAAACATGAACAGAGGCACCAAGTCCATCCACTACCTCAATGTATTGCCATATGTCCATAAGCCATTGATACAATTTTTATGTATTATATGTTTACATATGTGCATGTCTATGTTTGTACCCCTATAAACATTTTTGTTTTCTAGTTCTTTACTCTAAATACTTTTACCTTCTCTGTTAGTTTGGGTATACTAGAGAAACAACCTCATAAACAGGCATATGTATATAAGGGAGAGGTTTATATACAGGAAGAATGGAATGGAATATTGAGAAAGCTTTCCAAACTAGTTCAGTCCAAGCACACAAGTCTGATATTTACCCATATGTCTGACACCAGTCTATAAATTTTTCTTCAGGTTTATGAGGCACACGTAATGAAGTCAAATGCAGGAAAATCACAGACCAGTGGGTAGAAAGTGTTTGGATCCAGAGGCATTGTAAGCGTCTCCTTCGCATTGGCAGGGGCTCTCTGTGGCTTTTCAAGCAGCTCAGCACTGCCAGTAGTCTCTACTTGGCTTTTCAGTCTTAAGAGGTCTGGTTACATCCAAGTGACTTGTTCAACTCAAGGCTCTAAGGTAGATTCATGTGTCTTCTCCTCAGGGATGTCTCACAGGAAATCAGCCTTCTGTCAGCTCCAAAGGACTGAGTAGTGAGTCTTTCATATCCAAGGGGGAAATATGGCTGGATTTCCCAGAATTCTCAGGAGAAAACCATGCCCACACAGAGGTCTCATTTGCTGTCTCCAGATGGACAGGCTCCATCTCTACAGGCCTACACTCTTAATCCTCACATTAACACTAGAATAGGCTATTTCCACACCTCCCTTCTGCCTCAATGTCACACTCACCGCTTGACTGCATCTCTGTAGTTCCTCTGAGGAGATTACCATGACTCCCACCCACTCCCCTTCAGGAACAACCCTCCCCACCCTGACCTCAGTTCCATAATTGCTTCCCTATCCATGATTTTATTTGCTCACCACTCTTTTTCTTCCCCTTTTTGTTCCCCCATTCCAACACTCCCACTGCCCCCAGAAGCAATGGCCCCATTGCTTCCTCCTTGGGCTAGCTTCTCATGTCCATCTCTTATAGGTAGGCATCACAGAAACATTAGAGATAGGGTTAGAAAAACAAAACCAGCTAAAAAGAAAAACAGAAGAAAGAGAGAGAGAAACCAAAGTCCTGGGTCTGTCAGTTAACCTTTATGAACCTCGATCTGGGGTTCAGGCACTGCCCATTATGGGACAGACTGAGCAAACTCACTCCCCGCACTGTGTCCCCAGAGTTGGAGGGCATACTTCTGAGAAATGCGGAATGGCACGTCTTTCTCCCACGGAAAGGGCAGTCCACTCAAACTGCTAAACTTTCCATTATCATTCAAGCATTTCTCCACTGTGCCACAGGACTCCTGCCACAGGATTCCTAAAAGATATACAGATATTCCTAAGGAATTATGATACAAAGAAAGGATGTAATAAATCATTTATATTGTTATACTACTTTCAATTAATTTTTAAATTAGAGATTATTTTCAAAGAAAGAGTTAAAACAAGCCGAAGCAGAAATTTGCACCTGTAATCGGTTTTGTACTATAGAACTAAATAACCTAAAGATATCAGTAATAAATTTAGACTCTATATAATAGTTCAAGAATTAATAGTGTAAGTATAATTTAAGACTGTGTAGCTATTGCTATAATAAAGTTGATATGTATTTGATAAATTTTCAAAATCTTCTACCCACCTCATGGCACTTCTGGTTGACTCTATTAGCGTGTTGGTATTCTAATGAAAAATGCAGGAGCCAATATTTCAAAAACCAATTTTATTTTCAAATGCCATGTAGAAATAAAAGGAGAGAAACCCAGAAAAGAAAGCAATTAGACTAGTGGAGAGTTCCCAGAACATGGTGCAGAAAGATGCTTCTCTGGTCCTGATTCATGTCAACATGACCTCCGTTCTTGACACTGAAGTCCATCTGCAGGATTATAAATAGGCAGTGCAATAACTGAGAAATAGGTGAGGCAGACCTCCAGATTCACCCATTCCCCATCCGATCACTGTCAAAAGGATAAAATTCATGTCTCAACCTCATCTGTTCTTATTACAGCCTTCGTCCTCGGGATGAGGTGCCTGAATGTTAATAGCCATCGAGGTTGGGGAAAGCTTGTACTCCATAGTGCTGCTGTAACCTTTTCAGTATTCCACATTTGATTGGCTCCCCAATCCAGCCTGATTTCTCACATGAAGCAGAAGTTGTAAAAGGCGATAACAGAGGCAGCCATCCAATCAAACTGTAGAATCTTGAAAAGGTCAAACACAGAGTTGCCTCGCTGAGAGTGCATCAGAGAAATGCAATAAAGACCCTGGTTCTTACCTGAGATTTCAATATCTCAGCCTTGGAAACAACTTTTATATCTCCTTGAGAAATACAACTATTTCCATAGGAATATGGTTTACCCGCTGCTTCGATGAATTGGAGTCCTTCAGGCTCATTGAAGTTATACAAATAATACACAATGACATTTATTACAACTTAGCAATCAGAATTGCAGGAGTCCTGATTCCATTTCTAGCAGTGATTCATCCATTAATGCTGGGTAAGGTATTTGATATCTCTAACCATCAATATTCTTATTAGTAAAACACATACTTAGTATATCACTGAAATCATTGCTTTATAGGTGAGCAACATATTTATTAACTACCTAATAATCTTTAAGGTGGTGGCACAGAGCAGTAGTAGTATTAAAAATAGTAATAAATATAGTAGTGATAATAATAGTATGAGTAAGAGAACTAATAGAGCCAAACACAGAAATATTTTATTTACATAGGTATAAGATATATTAGGGGATATATATATATATATATATATATATATATATCAAATAGACATTTTACTAAATGAGTGGACAGGTAGAAACCATAAGTATGTGTACATATATGTGCATTCAAACACAAAATCATTCAGGGGATATGCCCATAGCTTTGTCTTGTTCAAAAAATCAGACTATTTGTACAATAAAGGAATAAGAGCCAATTTGATTCTGAAGTGCCACGTAGCCATAGGATGGAGAGAAGCTACTGGAAAAGTAGTAAAGAAGGGCAAGCACATTGTGCAGGAAGATATTCCCCTGGTCCTCACGCATGTCAACTGCGAATTAATTGAGACCTATGCTTTCCAACTTATATGGCAAGACTACATGTTTGCTTTATAATCTCCTAGAAGAGAAAATAGGAGATAAAAGATAGAGTGGGCCTACTTATATATAATATTTGAAAGAACTGACAGGACAGAAGTTTTGACAAAACTGCTTGAAATTTCTTCACATATCATAAGTTCTCTGTAAAATGTAAATTGTCACAGATATTGATTCCTTTTTCCTTTTCCTTTACATCATCTCACCTACCACATTAAGATATAATTTAATCTGTGTGGGCATTCATCACTACAATTCTATTAGATCAACAGCAATCAATTACTAAGATAAAAATTGGAGAGTCGGTCATGGTTTGTTTTTATGAATGTGACTTGAAGTGTAATATTGTTGATGTATTCATTTACACAGCTAATCCAGATAGAACATGCTTACTCTGTGGGATAAGGTGGTAAACAGTAATCCTGTAATTTGCTGAAATATTATCAACCTCCTAGATGTAATTATTTCAGAACTTTACAAATAAAAACATGGGACTACTATTTATATTATAATGTTTTTTATGTAGCACTGAATAATAATTTTACTACAGAAACACTTTTAAAGAGATTTTCATTAATGTGAGGGCAGATATTCGAGATTGACACTTTCAGACCTTATGCTCACAGTGGATGGAAACTGAATGAGTGGGAAGTTTTGTACAGGAATTCTCAATGTTCAAACATGTGAAACTAATGGGACACTGATATTTTGCTTCTTATTCTTATATTTTCAATTAAGTAAAAGATAAAAATTCTATGGATCCATTGATGGAAAAGTTAAATTATGATTCCTGATTATCTGCATCACCTAATTTCCCACTTGTTCTGACCCATTTGTACAGTTTTGAACTGTTTCACAGGATTTTCAAGGCTGTTGTCTTTCAGGAGCAGAACACCAGGCAGGCTGTGAGGCATGTAAGACATGTAAGGATGGATTTGAACTTGCAAAGAATGATGGACTAATAATGGAGCATTTAATCTTTTGCCCCACAAGGTGCAATAAAATATTAGATTTATAGACCCTTAAAACACCATTGAACTGACAGATGTTTTATTTAATCTTTACTATTTTTAATGCTAATATAAGAGACTAAGATAAGGCTAATGTAGTGTTTGCTCTTATACATCTTGTTTGATTTTAATGTTCATCTCAGACAATCTTAGGCAATGCTAAATTATTCAGTCATTCCTGAAGTTAATTGGGGCCTTTAATAAAGCAACCTGGCATTTCATGCTACTCTTATTTTTATTCCTTTTCTTCTACAGTGGTTGGATCCAAGAAGAATCTCAACAGAACTTATAGGCTACTTATTTCTGTTTGTCTGAAACCTGGCTAAAGAGTAAAGGGAGAATTCCTATAAAGTGACAAAATGAGATACAGTAAATCAGTGAATATATGATGAAATGTCCTAAATTGTTATCCATCAGGAGAAGTGCTACATGAAGTCTATAATGGCAAAATATTTTAAATACTTCAAATGACATCTGCTTGAACCTGCTATTTAACTTCTGCCGATGACAATGTACAAAGGATAGCCACTTTATTAAGAAGTTTGACCTTCTTTTCTAGAGCTGAACACCCATCTTATCTATGGCCTGACTGCCATTCTTAATTTATTTACCTAATATCCTATTCCTGTACAACTCATAAATGGACAAGGATACTCATGGAAGTTTCATTTACTTCCATGAAGTAAAGGAAATGCTAATAAAAGTCAATATGTATGAAGAGAATGTAATTTATGATTTAGACCTTTTTTCTAGAGTCAAAACAAAATGCATTGGGATGCAATAAGATAGGCAGATTTGGGCATACATTAATAAATAAACTGGGAATGAGCAAAATTTATCAGCATGGCGATTCTGTCAATGCCTCTGTAACTCCTAAATGCTCAGATAAATAGGGTGTGCAAAATACTAATACAGGGGATTAAGCATCTTTCCTTTGTATATAATAGCCATCTCAGAAGCAGAAAGAGAAATCTCTGGGGTCATCAAAGAAGAGTTAACAATGGAGCATGTATGAAACTCCTGCTTCAAGTGGCAGAGCCTGCAGGCCCACACCATTCTGAGTCCAGTAGCCACAGAGCAGAGGAGTAACAGCATCGAAACCCGAGACCAGAAGACTGTGAGACTGCCAGGCTGTGGGCCAGAGATATGGGCAGGTTTCCTGGCTCACAGAAGAAGGCAGAGACTAATGGATTTCATTACTGAGAACCAAAGAACCAGACACTTGGCTGTTGGCTAAAAGGGGATGCTGTGGATCAATGACAGTATCCTTATCATTTAAGGGTTTTGGCTTGTGGTAGCCTGTTAACGACCCTAATAAATACCCATGATTCTGACTGTTCCCTGTGAATTCTCTGTGGCTATTGCAGTCAGTGGTTTGTATACTAAAAACAGAAAAGCCTATCCAGTGTCCAACTACTTGCAAATTATTTATGAGCAATTATAATATTTTAAAAACCAATGAAAGTGCCATTATCTGAATTATATCCTTTAATTTTTTTTTCTATTTCACCTCAGAGCCAAATGTTTGTATGGAAAGAGGCACTGTTCACTAACCACTGATGGCAATGAATTATTGAGCCTAGTAGGAAAATGCTGTGTGAAGAGCATTATGGAGAGGGAAGGCATATCTGTCCTTGACTTTTGACTGATGTTGAGATGGATTCTTCTTCTTCCATGTGTAGCCAGATGTGGTCAACATAGCCTCCTTGATGTTTTTGAAAACCTCTTAGATCTTACCATGCACAATAATAACTCCTTAAAAACATAAAGACAATATAGTTTTAAATATCTACAGATGGACCAAGCTGTATAAAAAGAAAAACAAAACTCCATAAACATGAATTCTAAATTAAGGTTGATACAGGTCCTGGAGGTGATAAGAATCATGTTGTTATTTGTTTCTTTTTATCAAGGTCCTACTTTCTATTTATTGGATAAAGATGAAGTTTTCTGTTCTCATGAATTGTAGTCTCAGAAACCCATAGGGCTATTATAGCCTGTCAATAAGATCAGTATGAGTCAGAATAGACTAAATGACAGTGAAATTTGTTTAAGAGTTTTTAGTTTAGATTATCTATGAAAATATGTGCAGAAAAAAAAAGTCATGATCAATGAATTTGAACATCCATGCACTAATGGATGCAGCACTAATATCCATGTAAGATGTTTATTTATAAAAAAGTATCAGAGAAAAGTGATCATATGCCGGAAAGGAAGAGAAAAAAATTAACAAATCATACATTAAGACTCAAATTAACAGAACATTCTGTTGACAGTGCACTAGCACTTGAGATGAGTAATCAATCAAATTATCTCCAAAGCACTTCATTTAATAAACTATAAGTGGAAATATTTTAATTTAGTCATTTATTGATTTTTTTCTCAATACAAGCTGAGCTTAAATATATCTTAAGACACAAGAGATTAAAGGATTACATTAACTAACAAATAAAATAGGTAATATATCTAGTTTTTATATACTCTACAAAATAAGTATGCCTACTTTTAAAATATTAGCTATGTCTAATTTCTAAAAGTAGCACACATCATTTTTATATGTGTGATGCATCAAATATAAATCCACATATATTATCATTTTAAGCATAGTAATACTGAAACTTAACTTAGTATGTGTTTTGATTAATATCATCCAACAAGAGTTGTAGTAGTCATTGACAGGACACATTTTTTGCTTACACAAATAGATTGAATAAGTATGATAAGAAAACATGACATCTTTGCCCACCTTTCCTGATTTTAGATCATGCATTATTTTCTAGTTCCATTGGAACTGCTGCCTCTTGATCCTTATATAATTCTACATGAGCACACTTAAGAACTGTAGAATCCCCATTCTTCTCACTGTTGCCCATAGTTTGTTATGATCCACACTGTAGAAATCTTTGGCATAGTTAACAAAAAGACTAATTACCATCTTTCGCATAGTCTGTGCTTTCAGTCAAGATCAATCTCACATCAGCAATGATAGCCCTTGTTCTTTGTCTTCTTCTGAATCCAGCCTGAAGCTCTTGTCAATATATTGCTGCAAATCTTATTGGATGATCTTCAGCAAACTTTTACTTGAACGTGATATCTATGTTATTGGTCATAATTTGATAATTATATTGGGCCATCTTTCTTTGGAAAAGATAAAAATATAGATCTCTTCCAGTCAGTTGGCCAAGTACTATCTTCTAAATTTTCTGGCATAGACCAGTGAGTGATTTCAGCATTTCTTTAGCTTGTGGAAACATTTCAATCCCTTGAATCTTGTTCTTGGCAAATTACTTTCAGTGCTGCTTGAACTTCTTTCTTCAGCAACATTGGTTCTTGATCCAAAGCAACTCCTGAGATGGTGGGGTGTTGGCTAGTTCTTTTTGGTACAGTAACTGTATTTTCCATTTGCTCTTTCTTTTTAATGTTTTCTGCATCATTCCTTATTTTGTCCACAGAATATTTCAATATTGCAAATAAAGGCTTTTACTTTTTCTTGAGTTATATAAGTTTAAGATATGTTAAGCCAGTTTTTCCCTTTTGATTCTATAATTTTACATTTTTGAACATTTCTGCATAATATTTGCCATTGTCTTCTCAAGTTGCCATTTGAAATTTTCTGTTCAGCTCCTTTACTTCATCATGTCTTTATTTGCCTCAGTTACTCCATGATTAAGAACAAGTTCTTCTGACATCTACTTTGATCTATTCATTCTTTCTTGCCTTGTTAATGATGTTTGCTTTCTCCATGGATGATCTTGATGTCCTTCCACACCTCATCAGATCTTCTTTCTTTAGTGGCAAATGTGCCAAATCTGTTCTGGAGGTGTTCTCAATAGTCAGTGTGGCGATCATGTACTTGATGTCAATTGGGATGTACGGGTGGAATCTAGTTTGTCAATCTGGAGATAGCCAATGAGTAGCCAATGAGGCCTCTGTGTGGGCCTGACCTTCTCCTGAGGTTTCAGGGAAATCTCATGGTATTTCCCTTGTGGAGATGAGAGACGATCTTCCCGGTTGTTGGGAGTTGCTCAAGACAAGCTGGCGGCATCTGAGGAACTGGAGGAGCCAAAGGAGGAACCACATGGCCTTATCCTGATGGAACCAGACCTCTGAAGTTAGGAGAATTACAGAGAGCCACCTGCCAATGCTGAGATGTTTCTATCTCCAATGGTTACTGCTGATGGACCCTGAGCCCTGGAAATGAGGAGCCATGAGGGGATCACTGCCAGATCTGGGACTCTACACCCATTAGCCTGTGACTTTGTGTGTTGGAAGGAGACTTTATAGACTGGTATCGGACATATGGGCTAGTATTGGACTAACACAGTCAGGATGGATAAACTAAAGTGCATTATTTAGTTCTTCTGGATTTGATTTAGTTTTCTTCATCTTTAGCCTGAACTTACAAATGAACAATTGATAGTCCGCCCAACATTCAACTCCTGTCCTGGATATAATTGCTAATATTAAGCTTCTCCATTATGAATACCTTCCCAAAGATGTAGTCAAGCTAATTTCTGTGTATTCCATCTGGAGAAGTCTATGTGTGTATGTTGTTGAAAAAAGATATTTGTTATTAACAAATCTTTGTTTTGCCAAATGCTATCAAGTCATCTCCAGCTTCATTTCTATCACAGAGACCATATTTTGCAACATGAATGTAGCTAATCTTTTTAGCATCTCAATAGTTATGCATTTTCTAGAATAGCATATAATTGGATGAATACAACATGTTTCATTTTCAAACTAACAAAATATTCTGAAAACTTCTTAAATGCACAATAACTAAAACAAAGAACAAAAATTCTAAGATAAAACAATGACCCAACAAGAACTGCTTAAGAGACTGAGGGAAACTATTTTGTCAAATTGATTTGGAAATACAGGATGTCACTACTACAGATGAAATAATGCACCTAATTGTTGAGAATTTTTATAGGTCATAAATTGAACGACATTGGAAGTATAAAATTGATGGAAAGAATACACATTTCCTGCATCAAAAAGAATTTGCTGATAGTCAAGGACTTAAAGGTGTAACTTAGGTCCAAGAACCAACAGTACTGGAGCAAGAAGGTTAAGCATCATGAAGGTGTTGGCAAAACTCAAGATTCAAAGAATACACAGGATCTTATTGGAGATGTTTCATTAAATGAGCTCAATGATAAATTCACTTAAATATAAAGAACTTGAAATACAGCTTTTGATTCAATTCACTGGAGACACATATCCATGTCCATTCCAAAAGAAGACAAACAATTGTGATGCAGAGATTGCTAAACAGGACTTATTATAGCACACACTAGCAAACATTTGCAACAACTGTAGTCATATATTAACAAGGAAATTTCATAACTTCAAACTGGTTTCCAACAAGGGGAAACCAGAAATAGTATTGTTGATATCAATGAATCTTTGTTGAAAGTAGAGTATTTTATCATCTACATAAAATAATTTAGCTGTGTGGTTAATAAAACATTATGACTAACATTATTAAATATGAGCACTAAGAACACTTAATCATATTGTGTGAAACTGGCTAATATAATAAAGCACAGTCATAAAATAGAGCAGAGGAAACTGTGTATGTCACAATTGGAAAGGGTTTTATGGCAAAATCATATCATTCACTTCATTTATTCAATCTGAATGCTTAACAAATGATCAGTGCACCCTATGAAGAATGTGGTATTAGGATTGGAGGAAGATTCAGTGACAACCTGTGATTGCAAATAACAATCTTGTTTTCAAAAATTGAAGGTGATTTGAAGTATTTAATAAGATTAAAGACTGTAGTCTTCAGTTGAACAGAATTCAGACATGAAGAAACAGCAGTACTCACAACAGGACCAATAAAAAACAGCATGTTAATTATTGAAGAAATTAAAATTTCCAAGGATTTTATTCTACCTAGAAGAGCAAACAATATCCATGAAAGCAGGGGTAGAGGTTAAATGACATATTTTACTTGGCATATTTGCTGCAAAAGGCCTCTTTTATATAAAGCGAAGATGTTACATTGATAGCAAAGTTTGGTTAGGCCAAGCCATAACTTTTTCACGCCCCTGATATGCATGCAAAAGTTGGAAAAATAACTAGAAAGACAGAAGAATTGATCTATTAGAATTGTTATGCTGTGAAATTATATTAATTATACCACAGAGCTATAAAAGAAAGAACAACTTATACTTAGAACAAAATTCAGTCAAAATGTTCTTTTAAAAATGGCGTGGCAAAATAATTTTAAGGAAAAACTAAATTAAATTAAATAATATAAGAGTAAATAATGAAAGAAACAGTGATGGTGGTGATAAGAACGCAAAGAGAGGGTTCTAAGATAAACCAGGCCTAGAACCTGGCATGGCAGGCCCTGTATATCCCTGTCCTCTGATAATGAAGGACACCTCTGGGGCTTGGCAAATAAGGTCACAGGTATCACCTCGTTTGATAAGGTAGGACTCAGCTGCCTCTGTGGAACAAGAGACAGGTTTTAGCCTTGCTTGTCTCCCAGCAAAGAGTGTCTTAGGCCTTCTCAGGACTATTAAGAAAGGCCCCATGCACTGCCCCACCCCCAACCAGGTTGGCTTCACCTGCCCCCGAGACTCAGCAAGGAAGGACTGGGATGCATCTGTGTCCTGACAAGTCCATGAGAACTAGTCCCACACAACCTAGCAGCCTTCTTGACACTTAGCAGCTACATCAAATGCTGTGGGAAAAGCAAACAGATACGATCACTCACACACATACCACTACCCAAACACACACATACACACACACACAACCAGGAACAAGCGAACAAACACACATAGCCTTATGGCATGAAGGATATTCTGACATAATTATAACTCAGAAGATTGATGTTTAGGGCCTTTCAACATATGAAGGAAATGTTCAAGAGACCAATTGATTGCCAGTAGATAAATAAAAGACAATAAATAGAATGAGACAACTAGGTTAAAGAATAGAGGCATAGAATTAAAGATCTGTGGACTGCGGAAGTGAAAACAATCTGTGGACTATAAATAGTAAGAAAAACAATCAATAAGTAGAGCAAAGAAAGAAAGGGATAAAAGCAAAGAAATCAGGAGAAATCCTAAGAGCTATGTGAGACACTGTCAATGGGGTTTTCTATAGGGGTATTTTGGAACATGAAGAAATTAAAAATATATACAAAGAAAATAGCACAGGAAATGATGGAAGAATATGTCCCCAATGCCTTAGAAGAGAAGACAACAACTGTGGAAGAAGTTGAGAGAAACCCAAACAGGATAGAACCTAAAATACAAGCATCATGACATATTTTAGCCAAACTACTTGATATCAAAAGTAAGAATTCTGATGCATTTTTCCCCCTGAGGAATAAGACACTGAAAATCATATTCCTAGCCTTGAAGCATTTTTAAATACTGGATGCATAAACGAAGGAAGGAGAACAATGTCAGGCATACTGCCAGTATATGGGAACCTGAATTCTGAGGATGCTCAAGTTGTGACTGAAGAGAAGACAATGAATGGAACTTTAAATATGTGAAGTATGATTTTAGGAAAGTTGTCAAAAATGAAATGGAACACATGGCGATTGATAGCTTAGGCGGTAGTGAGCTGAAGTAGACTGGCATTGGCCGTTTTGAAGCTGAAATCATACGGTTTACTATGCTGGGAATAGTACAATCAAGAGGAATAGTGTGGCACTCATTAGAAGAAAGGTTCTTGCTAAATACATCATAAGGTAAAATGCTATCTGTCTTCATGAAAATCTCATTAATGTAAGCATTATTCAAATTTTTACATCAGACATAAAAGCTAGTGGTGAAGAAATTATAAAATTCTATGAATGACTTCAGTCCAAAACTGACCAAGCATGCAATCAAGAATCATTGATAGCTATTGGTGTTTGATATGCAAATTTGGAAACAAAGAGGAAAGAACAATAGTTGGAAAATACGAATTTTGTGACAAAAATGAAGGTGGAGATGACATGATAGAAATTTTCAAAACCAATAACTTGTTCTTAGTGAATATCTTTTTTTTCCAACAATACAGTAGTCAACTATACACATGGACTTCCCCAGATGGAATGAACAAAACTCCAATTGACTGCACCCATGGGAAGAAATGACAGGGAAGCTCAATGTCAGCAACTAATGTCAGATCAGGGCCTAACTGTGGGGTTAAATCTATGTCTGATGCATACACTTGTATTTATAATGTTAACAGATCATCAATTGCTCATTTTTAAGCCTAGGTTAAAACTGAAGAAAATTAAAATGCCTCCACAGGAGTCAAAATAAGACCTGAGTTTATCTCATCTGAATTTTCATTTCAAGAACAGATTTGGACACTACAGAAAGAAAATATGATGAGGTGTGGGGGGACATCATGATGGTCATTCATAAATAAAGCAAACTATCATTAAAATCCAGGAAAGAAAGACATGATTTAAGTGTAGGTCAGAATAGACCAAAACATGCCATAACAAATGGAAGAAAGGATGATGTCAAGGAAGCAAAAAGAAAATTTCAAAGGACAGCTTGAGGAGACAAAGCCAAATTTAATAAGGAAATGTGCAAAAACCTAGAAAAGTCTCCAGGAGCAAGGCTGGCCTTCCTACTCCCACCAGGACAATGATGCCAAAACAAACAAACAGACAAACAAACCAAAAAGACCTAGAAAAGAGAACATGCTTAGCATATTTGAAACTGAATGAAATCAAGAAAAAACCCAAGCCTCAAATTACAATCCTTCAAGATACTACAAGTAAAACAGTGAACGGTGCAGGACACATCAAGAAAAGATGGAGTGGATATATGGCGCCCCAATACCAAAATAACTAGCTGGCATTCCACCACTACAGAAGGGGGGTATGAACAAGAACCAAAGAAGCTGAAGAAAGTTCAAACTGCACTGAATGCTTTAGCCAAAAAAAGCAAAGCCTCCAGGAATTTTCAGAACACCTATTGAAAGCAAAGAACTACTGGAAGCCCTCCTTCATCTATTCCAGGAAGACAACTCTTTTCCAAACCCAACTGACTGGAAGAGATATTTGGTCCCATTCCAAAGAAAGGTGATGTGTTAGTCTGAATAGACTGGAGGAAATAAATTTCAGAGACACGCATATAGGTACATAGGTATAAGGAAAGGATTTATGTACAAAAGAAATGTGACACTAAGAAGGCATTCCAATCCAGTCCATGCAAAGCCCTAAGTCCAATAATAACCCATATGCCCGAAGTCAGTCTATAAAGTCTGCTTCTGACTCAGGAAGTCACAGGTCAGCGGGTGCAGAATTCTGGCGCTGGCAGGGGTCTCCCCATGGCTCCTCGCTTCCAGGGCTCAGGTCCATCAACAGCATGCCACTCCAGCTTCAGAGGTCTGTTTTCATCAGGGCTAAGTCATGTGGTCTCTCCACCGGCTACTCCAGCCTCCCAGCCACCACCATTCTGTGTTGCCTGTGGTTAATGATCTCTGAAACTAACTCCCAACAACTGGGGAAGATAGCTTCTCATCTTCATGAGGGAAATACCGCGAGATTTCCCAGGAGTCTCAGGTGAAAGCCATGCCCACACAGAGGCCTCATTGGCTACTCAATGGCTTTCTCCAGATTAACAGGCCAGACTCCACCCCTACATTTCAATTATAATATTAACAGAAGAACATGACTGCGACAGGTGACCTAGCAGAATGTTCAAAATATAGAATCAATCACTGATATCTCTCACAAGTAAAATTTTGTTAAATGTCATCCAACAATGGTTGCAGTAGTACATTGACAGGGCACTGCCATTAGTTTGAGCTGGATTCAGAAGAGGACATGGAACAAGGACATGGATTTAATTGCTGATGTCAGATGGATCTTGGCTCAAAATATAGAACACTAGAAAGATATTTACTTTTGTTAAGTTATTGTGAATAAAGTACTTTCACTTTATATATAAATATGAATTTTATTTTATAAAACATATATTTTATAAATATATTTATATATAACAAAGTAAAACTCAAAACAAAATAATGATAGACACATCAATGTAACATAAGTTTGAACAATATTGAATCTAATAAGAGATCTTGAAGCAAAATCATTTTAGCATTTGAAAAATTTCACCATTCTAATACAATTATTTAACTGGATTTCACAAAGATGCAGTCTGTTTTGCCTGTGTAATACTTAGATCCCCTCAAGGATATTTTATGCCTTGAAATAAAGCAGTAAGAAATTTTAATATAACTCAAAATATAACAACAATAGCATAGATTTTTCAATTTAAGAACCCTCGGGAGAGAAAAATAAAGATATTTTACTGAAATTGTAGTTTAATTCTTTGACACAAATATTTGACTGCCAGATGTATTGAGTTAAAAAAATATTAGAAATGATTACTTCCAGCAAACAGCTGCTAACCAATAATTTTATTCAAGATGCAAAATGATTACTGAGGAAAAAGTATATTTCCAGATATCTGAAGAGAAATATCTATAAAAACATATCAGTTAGCATTTCTTAATGCTGCAAAGTATTGATCAGTTGACATGATAATTACTTAAACCAGAAAGATGCCTTAAACCAAAATGTTCAGTGAAGGGATTTGCGGTTTTGTAGTGTGAAAACCAAGTCTCCTGTTTTTGTTTTTGTTTTTTCTCTAAGATGAGGGAGCTCCACTTACAATTTATTCTTATGTCAAAGAAGACTCCCACAATGAAATCTACATATCATTAACCATAAAGGAAATAGGAAACACTTGCTTCTATTGCAAGTTGTTGCATGGAACCTTTCCATTTTCACCTGCTTCATCAGTATTTGGTCAAATGAGCATGCTTTATTGCAGAATACCAAAATAGCCTTTATGTTGTGTCTACTTGATGAGGCAAAATCTGTGGCATTCCATTAACTAGCTGATAACTGGAAAAGTGAAGTTAAAGTATACCAAGAAGTAAGTTCGAATAAAGCAACTATGATTTACTTGAAATGACAAAAATCAAAACAGCCAACCATTGAAAATCCTATAAAGTGACAGTTCTACTCTGACTAAAACAGTGTTACCCAGAGTTGATTCTGATTCCCTAGTGACTGGCTGGCTTTCCATTATAGTCTGTGGTTTTATAGGGAACTAATTTGTTTTGCCTTGATTGTCAACTTTATGCTCATGAATTTGTTTGTCCTAATCCATCATTATTTTGTTATCTCTGAGGTCTATAGTGATAGCATATGAATCATTTGTTTTTTCTAGGGAGGGGGGATCACTGCCCCCTGGTGGGAGTAGGAGGTCCAGCCTTGCTCCTGGAGAGTTGTTGCTGGATTTGAACTGCCAACCCAGTGAGCCGCAGTTCCATACACAGCCACTAAGCCACCGGGGCTCAGTCCAAATCGTTTTTAATATCACATTTGTTATCTCTTTTTTCATCATTCTTGCAAGAAATTGGTCTATTTTCTTTCTCTTTCCTAAGAAGCATATTTTAGTTTAATGGACAGAAAGTTTTATTTTCCTTTAAAAAAATACAGTAAGATATGTGTTTTTGTTTTGGGTCTTCTGGTGTCTATTATCCTGATTCCAGCGTAACCTCATGATTGCACAGGCTGGTGTGCATCTTTCATGTGGGCTTGCTGCTTCTGTGCTAGATGAACACCTGTTAAAATTAATAGCCATAGAAAAAGTAAGTCAGATGCATTTTTATTTAATCTTGAAAATGTATTTATAAAGTAGTTTAAGTGACATAGCTCACATTTTAAAAGGCTTGTCTAACTATTACTACAATCGGTTCTAGAACTTTCTATTCCTTCTTTCCCTCGCTATTAACTCCCCTCTGTAAAGTAAAACAAAACTGCATTGTGTAAGTAAGGATCCCATTTATACCTTCTGAGTGTGTGTGTGTGTGTGTGTGTGTGTGTGTGGCATCATTAGATTTTACAAACTCATTAAGTGGATGACACTTTAAGAAACTGAATTTGGACAGATGAAAATAACTAGCAATGGCAATGAACAGACTTTACTAAATTGTACTCTGTGAAAGAGTAAACCAAGATATTATTAAAATTAATGTATAAGAAATTAATGTCTAATGTTTGCACTGAAAACTTACACTACAAATTATGGTTCCTATTTGATACTTTCTACACACATTTTTAGTGACATGGTTACATTTTTAAGGATATGTCCAGTCTCTGAAGTTAGGGTCTGTTTTTCTCTGAGTTCCTTTAATATAGGAGGTGCATTCAGTAGGTCATAAGAGGACCGATATTGGAGAGGATGAAATGCTTGAGTTTGAATCCTGTAACTTCCACTTATTACTTGTGTGTTCTTTGACAAGTTTATATAGATAAACTTATATATAAGTTTATATATAAATGTATATATAAGTTTATCTATATAAACTTATATATAAACTTATATATATATATATATAACCACTGTCATCTCCCTGGCCTCAAAGAACACTTATTCTATAGAAGAATAAGCCAGACAAGCAATAATAAAAGTTATATGCTCTATAAGCTCTATCTAGATACCAGCTCAGCATGATTTCTGCTATTAAGAATAGCTACCAATTATTAAATGCCTAGTGTAAAAAGCAGGCAACTATATGTATTTTATTTGGTTTTTGTCAAATTCAAAAAAGTGTAAGACATTTAATAACTTGCCTTAAAACATATAATTTCAAACCTGTTCTGGAATCGAAGCGATCTATATATATGCCTCCTGATGTCCAGCTGGATAGCTTCACTATTCCGTAAAAGACTATTGATATTTGCAAAAGGAGGTGATTTAACAAAATTTATATTGGAGTAAGTTAATTATGGTGGTCTGAGCTCCAGCTTTGAGCCTCCTGACTCCTGCAAAGAGGATGCGAATGATTCAGACAACACTAGTGAACTCTGTACCAAGACTCAAGATACACCAGAGCACTGTGCCCATAAGGCTCCAAATGCTGCAGTCTTTATGGAAGCTGGCACCCTCTTATTTCACCTGCAAAGCAGATGATAAATTTGAACCTCTGACCTTACAGTTTATAGCAGCGTGCTTAAACTCTGTGCTATCCTTCTTAAGAAGGATATGTTTCATTAATAAACCTTGACTGAGACTGGCTGCTCCTCACATCAGGATAGAAAGACCTTCACAAAACATGAAGGAAAATTCACACTACAGAGGAAGATCATCCAGAGCAGTGGTATCAAATTATGGGTCGTGACCCCTTTAGGCAAAGAAGACACTTTCCCAGGGGATGCCTGACTCATAACAGGAGCAAAATGACAGCTATGAAGTTGCAGCAAAAGTAATTTTACGGTTGGGGGGGGTCACCACCACATGAGAAAATGCTAAGGGGTCACGACATGAGGAAGGTTGCGAACCACTGCTCTAGAGAAACACACTACAGTGATTTGCTTTTGGACATGTTTGGAAAATATTCAGAAGAAATAGTGTTGCTTATTGTTGGTATTTTTTATTTATTTATTATTGTAAAAATAATTTTATTGGGGTTCTTAAAGCTTGTATAACATTCCATACATCAATTGTACCATATTTGTACATATGCTGCCATCATATTTTTCTAAATGGTTATTTTTCTACTTGAACCTTTGATATCAACTACTCTTTATTCCCTCCCTCCCTCCTTCATGACCCCTTGATAAATTATAATTTTCTATTTTTTCATATCTTACACTGACTGCTGTCTTGCTTCTTCCACATTTCTGTTGCTCACCACCTGGTCTGGGTGGTGGTAGGGAGGTGTAGTGTTATGCATCAATCATTGAGATCAGTTCTCTCTCCCTCCCCTCATCCTCCCACCTTCCCCTACTCTTCTGGTATCACTACTCCTATTTCTGTTTCTCAGTAGTTTATTTGATTTGGAATCCATGTGTAATGAGCTCTTATCTGTACCTGTGTGCATACTCACTCTGCTGGGTGGTTACTTGTTCAACTTCAAGCCGTTAGGACCCCTGATGCTAAATCTTTTGAAAGCTGGATACCATCCACTTTCTTCACTATATTTGCTTATGCACTCTTTTGTCATTAGTGATCTTGTCAAAAGGGTGAGGATCACAGAATTCCGGTTGTTAGAACAAAATGCCCTTTGATTTAGTCTGGGTAGACTAGAGGAACAAATTTCATAGACACGCATATAGGTTAAGGAAAGGGTTTATATACAAAAGAAATGTGATACTAAGAAGGCATCCCAATCCAGTCCACTGCAAAGTCATAAGTCCAATACTAACCCATATGCCCGAAGTCAGTCTATAAAGTCTGCTTCTGACTCAGTAAGTCACAGGTCAGTGGATGCAGAATTCTGTTGCTGGCAGGGGTCTCCCCATGGCTCCTCGCTTCCAGGGCTCAGGTCCATCAACAGCATGCTACTCCAGCTTCAGAGGTCTGTCTTCATCAGGGCAAAGCTGAGTGGTCTCTCCGCTGGCTCCTCCAGCTTCTTGGAGGCTGCATCTTGTGTTGCCTGTGGTTAATCATCTCTGAAACTAACTCCCAATAACTGGAGAAGATAGCTTCTAATCTTCATGAGGGAAATACCGCGAAATTTCCCAGGAGCCTCAGGTGAAAGCCATGCCCACACAGAGGCTTCATCAGCTACTCAATGGCTTTCTCCTGATTAACAGGCCAGACTCCACCCCTACATTTCAATTATAAAATTAACATAGGCACATGACTGCCACACCCTTGCAATGAGAAAGGGCTTAGGTAGAGGTACAAAGTCTGCCCACTTCCTCAATGTATTGCTACATAAATATATATATATACCTATGCCAATACCTCTCTTTTTATGATGATATATTTACATAACTGCACAGCTTTGTTTATACCTCTATCCATCTTTCCTTCTTAGATCTTTCCTCTTTCCTTTTACCTTCATCTTGCCCCACCACCATTCTCATCCTTCTTCTGCCTCTTAGAAATTCCTCTCAGCTAGATTATTATTGCAACGACACCCCCAGGATCTCTACATCCACCTCATTATTACTTTTAATTCCCTAGTTGTTCTCCTGTTTATGGTATTGTTTGCTCACCAATCCCTCCCCCCCCCAAGATGTCCCTTCCCAACTCTTTACATGAGATGATGTGCTTCATGTGATCATCAATATAGATTTTTGACTATTTAGTGAAGAATATGCTTCTTTAGGGTGGGAAGCAAGACAAGACTGTTCTTCAGCATAGAATGAGTAATTAGTGGTGGAATGAGGGGTGGGGTTTGGGTACATAGGAGGGAGTACCCTAAAAACATGAGATAAGTTCTGCTGATGTGAGAGTGATAGTTCATTCTACCAGGTCACATTGTTAATTGAGCTTTCTACTTAGAGTTTGCTTAACGGCATGTGACCAAAAAAAAAAAAAAAGGCCTGGCAGACAGGTGATGTTTTGCCACCAAAACAAAGTCCCTGCTCATACAGTCATTTTAGTGCCCCAGAGGGACAAAAAAAAAGAGCATTCCTCTCTTGCCCCACAAACTTCACTCACCTGACCTTGCCCCATGTGACTTCTTTTTGTTTCTGCAAATGGAGAGGGGTATAAAAGACAGTGATTTGATGATGTATAAGAGGTGAAGGAAAAAAAATGAGGGCAGTTCTGTCAGCCATCCAAACAGATGAGTTTGAGAAATGTTTCCAGGAATAAAATCAAAGATTTGATAAGTGTATTAAGAGTAATGGAAATTACTTTGAAGGTGATAAGATTGTTTTGTAAAAAAAAAAATTAAACACATAACTTGGGGAAAAAATTCTGTGCTTTTGTTGGTTATTCTGGCACATAGTTGATAATTGGATACAAATTATCAATTTGTATTGGCTTTGATAATTGGAGACAGATACGTTTGTGTGTATATATTTACATTGATATATCTGATCACATTTTTCTAATCATATATGCATGTGAAAATGGAATCCTATATATAAATATACAATGAATTAATTAATGTACTTTTATTTTTAATGTGTATTCATCTCACTACTTTTCCTAAATGAAAGCTGTCTCTTCCAAAATATTAGGGGAAATAACACTCCAAAATCAATGGCATTTTTGACTGCTGTCATTTGTACTGTGAGAAACTGCAATGTGAAAAAAAAATGAATGATTCTAAAACTCACCAGTTAAATGGTATCTTTATGACTTTTAGAGTTTCCATAATTGGTTTTTTCCTCAAATAGCCTCCATTTAAAAGGATTCTCCCTTGGGTAACATTTACCTTTTTAAAGCAGAATAGAAAGTGACAATGACAAAATGGTATAAATTCCATCTCAAAGTATATACCATCAAAGCTCTCCCCTCTTTTATGTAATTATTTAAAAGGGAGAAAAGCGGCAGCACTCCTAGTGATCAAAAAGAAAGGCTGGTTCCTACCCTTCCTTTGTCATTTGGTTTTCTCCTGCTCATGGCCTCTTCACCTCTTCAGAGTACAAGGCCACAGGCATTTGCTTTGTACCAGAGAAGCTGTGCTTCTTCAGAGAGCTTTGAGGGAAATTGAGATGGAGTCACTCATTCCCTTTCACCAATGCCAAATGCCAACGTCTTTGATGCACAGCTTAGGAAATTTTCTCATTGAAACCAACCAGTCAGATTGTGTGTATTTCAATGAATACCCCCACAGTTGTTGGAAGTGACCTACATAGTTCACAAATTCAAATGGAGGAGGCTCAGAAGTAAGGATGAGGCAGAAAGAGAAATGCTGGAATTTGGAATGGCGTCTCCATTCTTGATCAGACCTGGGGCATTTCACAAGGAAAACAACTCATTGAAACACTGGATGCACCTTTAACACCATGTTTTGTATGGAATTTTATGATTATTTCCTTCCAGATTTTCAGTTATTTTTCTCAAAAGTTAATTAGTATCTATTATTTTGAGCAACCTAGAGGAAATTTAACATCATTTTATTAGGTTGGAACATATTTTTCTTTGTAAAGTTTGTGCTTGTATTTTGCCCATAATTTCCATTATGTTCTTATTTTTTATTAAGAAGATTTCCCTTTCATTTTTTACAGATTTTTAAAATTTTAATTAATTACTTAGAAGGAAAAAGTGCAAGCAAATAGGCAAAAGATAGGTGTTTCAAATATTTATTTTACTATATGCATTCATATCATATTGAAACATATAGAGGCCATTAAGTTCAAGTAGATTTGAACTGTTTTACAGGTTTTCCACTGATTAATAGCTAAGTGTACTTCAATGGGTCAATTAATGTTTCTAAGCCGTTATGTTTGAACCCTTTGTTGCTACCACGTGACAATCCTTTTGTCCAGGGCCTTCCTGCTTTCTGCTGTCTCTGTACATCACCATGCACGATGTCCTTCTTCAGGGACTGGTCTCTCATTACAATATGTCCGAAATACATGAGCAAAGTCTGACCAACCTTAATAAGACTTTCCTTATATGTTGCTTTGATATCAATTATATTTCATAATCTTTCCTAGTTATTTGGGGTTTATTTCTTTCACATTTTTAAATGGTATTTTTTGTTTCGTAAGTGGAAGATTTTAACTTTGCATTGGTTTTTTTATTAGGTGTCGTCTTCTCACTTCTGACCCATAGCAACCATATGGATAAAAGCAAGGCACACTGCCAGGCTCTCCAAATCCACAAATTGTTCTCATGTTTGAGACCATTGTTGCAGCCCCTGTGTCAATCTATATCATTAAGAGTTTTCCTTTTCCCTGACCTTCTGCTTTAACAAGCAGAAAGTCTTTGTTTCAGGCATTGGTCTCTCCTGACAATACATCTGAAATATGAGGGAGGAAATATCAACATTGCTGCTTCCAACTACCAATTGGAATGTATTTCTTCCATTAAAGAACTGTTTATCATTTCAGAAGTCTGTGCTGTGTTCAATAGCCTTCTTCAACACCATTATCCAAATGTAACAATTCTTTTTGTCTACCTTATTCATTCAACATTCACAGAAATATGAGATGATTAAAAACACATGTCTTGGGTCAGGTGTACATTAGTCCTCAAAATGACATCTATCTTTGTCTTATGATTCAGTTCTTTGTTATTAGCCTTGTGTTTGTGTGTGTGCTCTTTTCCCCATTAAATCAAGATTCTCAGGTGCTTGTTCAGAGGAAATACCTTTTATACAACAACACAAAATTTTAATTTACATGCAGATTTCTCTAGACATAATACACAGAAATCAAATTGATTATATCTGTGGGAAATGAAGAGGAAGATCAATATCATCAGCTAAAACCAGGCCAGGGAATGAATGTGAACAGATCATCAATTTCACATATGTAATTTCAGATGAAACTGAATAAAATTAAAACAAGTCTACAAGAACCAAAATATGCTCTCAAGCAAAAATACATGCTGAATCTCCAGAACATTTCAAGAACAGATCTGAAGCAGTGGACACAAATGACAGAAGACTTTATGAGCTATAGAAGACATTCAGAATATTATTTATGAGACAGCAAAAGCCCAGAAAAAAAATAAAGATCAAAGTGGATATCAGAAGAGACTCTGAAACTTGCATTTCATTGCAAAGTAACTAAAACAAATGGAAGAAATGAAGTCGAAGATATGAATAGAAAATTTCAGAGGGATGCTCCAGAAGAAAAAAATATAATATTGTTTGCATATCAGAACCTATAGCTCTGGTTTGAACCTAGAATTTGAAAACCAAGAGGGAGAAACTTGCTTACAATAATGTAAACTGACATAACTCAAGGGGGTAAATCAAGCCTTGAGTTGCAATTCTGAAAAATTCTCTGGCTATAATATTCAATTACTCAGGAATCATCAAAAGAAAGTGGGAGAAATGCAGTCACAGTATCAAAAATAAGGAGTTGACAGTCCACTCTTTCAGGAGGTAGCATCTGAACAAGAACAAAGGGTGCTGAAGGAAGAGCTCGAAGTTGCACTGAAGGCATAAGCCAAAACCAAGGCTCCAAGAATGGATGACATATCAAGGGAAAGTTTTCACCAGGCTGATTTAGCTCTGGAAGCACATCCGTTCCTATGCCAGGAAACTTAAAAGACATTTATTTACTTAGCCTATGGGCTGGATGACACAATGTAATACTCCAATTCTTGAAAAATATCATTGATATCAGATGCAAGTGAATGTTTGCTGAAGAAAACCCAACACTTTTTGCATTAATACAATGACGAAGGGTTGCAAAGTAAAGGCCAGATTCAGAATAAAAGGTGGAACAAGGGGTATCGTCAGTGATGTCAGATAGATCTTGGGTGAAAGCAGACTACCAGAAAGATGTTTGCTTGTGTTTTATTGACTAAGGCAAGGCATCCAGTTGTGTGAATCATAAAAAGAACTATGCAAATCTTTGAGAAGAATTGAAATTCCAAAGCAGTTGTTTGGGTTCCTACAGAATTTTTGCACAAATCAAGAAGCAGTTGTATGACAAGAACAAGGAAAAGCTGCATGATTTACCATCAGGAAAGGGGTGTGAGAAGAATGTATCCACTCCCAGTATTTACTCAACCTTCACATTAAGAAAATCATCAGAGTATCTGGCTTATAGGACAAAGGATTGGCACTAGGATTAGAGGAAGTGTTAGCAACAACTTGAGATAATCAGAGGATACAACCTTATTTGTTGAAAGTTTGCAAGCCTAGAAGCAATTGGATATCAGAAGAGACTCTGAAACTTGCATTTCATTGCAAAGTAACTAAAACAAATGGAAGAAATGAGGTCGAAGATATGAATAGAAAATTTCAGAGGGATGCTCCAGAAGAAAAAAATATAATATTGTTTGCATATCAGAACCTATAGCTCTGGTTTGAACCTAGAATTTGAAAACCAAGAGGGAGAAACTTGCTTATAATAATGTAAACTGACATAACTCAAGGGGGTAAATCAAGCCTTGAGTTGCAATGAATTGCTGATGAAGATCAAGGATCATAACCTTCAGTAGGAATTGCAATCTATGTAAATAAGACCCAAATTCTCAAAACTGGACTAATAGGTAACATCATGATAAATGGAGAAAAGGCAGAAATCATCAAGGAGTTTGCCTGGCTTGAATCCACAATCGATGCTCTTGAAAGCAGCAGTCAAGAGATCAAAAAGGCATTTAAGACGGAGGGGGGTCCAAGATGGCGCCGAGGTAAGCAGCCTAAACGGGGAGCTCCGGTAAGTTTGGTGTCCAGGAGGCCACGTGGAGGTGTCCTGGTGAGTGGAAAGTTCCCTACGAGGGGCTCTCCCTGGCCAGGAGGGGCCCCTGCCCCACATCTCCTTTCCTTTCAGCCCCAGAGGTCTGGATATATATATCGGAGATGTTCCTCTGTGGGCCAACCTTTGTGTGCCTTCCCGCCATCCAGGACCGACCCCGGTCCACTGCCCAACCCGGTCCTGCAAACAGGACAGCCTTTGTGTGGAGCCCCCCAGGGCTAGACGAGCACACCACACCCCCACAGAGGAGACCCACGCCCTGCACCCTCCTGAGGGAGCTGCGTGTCTCCCACGGATCCCCTCCGTGCAGGAGGACAAAGGCCACTGTGCCGGCGGGCTCCGCTCCCTCCCTCCAGACACCCAGGCTCGAACCGCCAGCGGTGTCCGCCGCCTGTGGCCAGTGCATCCACGGTGCCTGGACCGCCTCCCGCCCCAGGCAGCCACGCGTGCCGGGTCAGTGGGGGCTCGACCCTGCCATCTCGGGGGCCTGACGCACAGGGAGCGGCCCGGCACTCCCCGCGCGCCGTTCCCCTGACCTGAGCCCGGGAAAGCTCCGCAAGGACGCGGCTGGAGGGGCGCGCCAGACGGGGGATTTTCAACACCGCCTTCGCTGGCGGGAATTGGGTTTCTGGGGTCACAGGCGGCGTGGCGAGCCGGGAGATTGGAGGGGAGCAACAGGCGGGCATTTGTCCAGACGGATTCCACTAGCGGGAACCCGGGGGCGGCGGCGGCGGCGGCGGCGGCGGCGGCTCCGCGGAGAGTTGGGCGGATTGGAGGGGAGCGCCAGGAAGGAGTCTTCTAGGGCGGCTTCCCCTAGTGGGAACCAGGCCGCGGCGGGTCGTGAGAGTCGGGCAGGAGCTTTTCAACCGCCTTCCCTAGCGGGGGCTCGGCCCCTAGGCACGG